>LGRX02004172.1:0-11707 GCA_001247695.2 Cymbomonas tetramitiformis | reverse complement strand
CCACCAGTTCTGAACAAGATTCAGGGGAGGTCGTTGAGTCTCTTAACATTGGGGAGATACACAAGGCAAGATATATTGAAACTTTGGAACTGAACTTGAGTGAGTGCTCTTTTGATGACAATCCAAGAGGTCACAAGCATTGTGCCGTGGAGGCCATGAAGCGCATCGAGCTCGTGGGATTCGACCCCATGTGCGACATGATGTGGTACAAGACGCCGGACAGTAAGAGGTGAGCTATTTCTTTCTTTTACGTCGTGTGTTCTTTTTACTTTCCTGACCCGTTAGCTTTAATTATAGGCACAAGTACAAGGCAATTGACGGACACGGAAGAAACGAAGCTTTCCGAAAGGCGTATAAAGAAGGTGGCGTCGTTGCAGGCAAGAAAGTCGAACCCGGCGACAAGCGCTGGCTGAAGGCCAGGGTGCAGGTAAGCTTTAACTTTTTCCAATCTTTTATTTGATAACATTTCGGGTTAAAAAAGTTGTCCTGAGTGTCCCTCTGAGGTTGTTTTTTTTTTTTATTGGCATCGATGACAAGCTTCCTGTATTTTGTCATTAAGTTCGCTTTTGGCTCGTGCCTTAAACCTTTTCTCAAACGTCATCGATGACGAAGCAAGTCTCTGCGTGGATAATTAGTCGAAATATTTTTGAAAACTTAGTATTCTTTGTCATCGATGACGGCCTGGGTACCTGTCGTGTTTATTCACTGGACGTATATACGTTTAGAAATATTTTTGTCATCGATGACAATATTTTTCTGAGCCTGAATGAATGTGCCAGGTATTTTCTGAGAACATTACGCCACTGAGACACGTTTAGAAATATTTTTGTCATCGATGACAATATTTTTCTGAGCCTGAATGAATGCGCCAGGTTTTTTCTGAGAACATAACGCCACTGAGACACGTTTAGAAATATTTTTGTCATCGATGACAATATTTTTCTGAGCCTGAATGCTCTTGCCAGGTTTTTTCTGAGGACATCACGCCACTGGAGATCAACTTCCTTGCGGGCTCGCGTTTTGTGACGAACGAGAAGGGGGTGAAGGCTTATAATTTTTTTCTAAGTTCATGTATTTTGATCGGCTTTTGAAAAGTTGGCCAAAGGAAACGAAGCTTTCTGGACCTGCAATGGTTGCTCGTTACGGCACGCTCGACGAAGACTACAACCAAACCTTTTTCAAGAAGCTCATCTCCGTTCACAAACTTTTAAGTGAGGACCAGCGACTGCTTGATTTGGTTGAGAAGAACTGCGAGGAGCTTGGAAGTCACAGTCCTTTCGGGTTTGCTAGTTTGTATTCAAACAAGGAGCTTGGGGATTTGTCGCTGGAAAACAAGGTATAACTGGCGCAAGAAAAATATTCCTTACCTTATATTTGTTTTCCCGTTTCAAGTATTGTTGACATCGATGACAACTGCGTTCATGTATTCCCGGTTTCGGCATGCAGAACAGGTAGAACTTAAAGCATGGCATGTTGTGGTAACTTGTCAGGTGAAAGCCTTTCAGGCTGTGTGCAAGAACGTGACCTACTTTAAGCACGGAGAAGATTCTGAAAAAGGACACTGGCTGCAGACACAAAGCATGCAGGATCACACGCCGGTCATTAAGTCAGCAAGAGGCTTTACTGACTTCTGCACAACCCTTAGAATGAGGGAAAAGATAACGGCAAGACTAGAAGAGCTCGTGAAAGAAACTGGTGTTACTTTCAACCAAGAAAAAGCAGACGAGTTCATGGCTGGAGTCCTTAAAGGATGGTAAGGTTATTTTACCTTCTTCATTTCCTTTTAACAGTGTGCTTTCTTTGATCAATGTGCTTGAGTGCTCATTGCAAGCTGTTATTATTTATAGCTAACGAAAAAGGTGTGTCTCGCAGCCAAGACAGCTTTTTATTTCCGGTTGACAAAAGCCCATTGCCTTCCAGCCCAGTCGCTTGCCGACTGAAAGAGGACGAAATAAAAAAGGCACTTGCTTTCGTGGAGGGGAAGTTCAAAACCGCTGTTTTCTACAAGGACGACGAAGTGGAGGACATGGACTTGGAGGCCGTCAAAGTTCATGTTAAACCTGCGAAGGAGGTTGAAAAGCATGCAAAAGATGCAGTCTCTGGAGAGAACGTGGCTGAGTCTCAACATGAGGAGCCCTCAGCAGCTAACTCAGACGCACAATTGAAAGCCTGGTTGGAAGGCGACAACGACGCTGAAGGGGGGCAACAACCTGCCAACGAGGACACTTCGCAGCCGGCACACGTAAACTTTGACTTGAGCACCTTGCATAAGCCAGAGATGATTGCTGGTACGTGGAGCTTTCAGGAAAACACCTGGTCACAAGAAACTTGTTTGTTTTCCGTCATCGATGACGAAGTTTTTCGTCATCGATGACGAAGTTTAGGCAGTACGTTACGATGCTTTTTTAAGTTTTTTCACGTTCACACATGACTTACATTTACTAATCAAGACTGAACAAACTTTGATTAAACTTTGTTCTCCTCGCAGATAGCTTTATTCTCATCGCAGAGGCAAAGCAGGCAGCTGATGAGCACGAAGAAGCAAAGAAGACCGTGAAGAAGTTAAATAAGGTAATGCAGAAATACGTGATCGACAACGTCCAAGAGATGAACTTAGAGGACGAGACCGGAGTTGCAGTAAGGGCAGAGTTGAAGAGGAAAAAGGACGAGATCGAAGTACTGACCACGGAGCGTAAGAAGAAGAAGGAGCGGAGGTTATCTCTTGCGGCGGAGTTGGAATCAGTCCAGCAGAAGCTAGAGATGGGGGGGACGCCAGAGAAAGAATCCGTACTACCTGAGTTGCCACCTATACTGGCGCCCATTCCAGAAGCTTCAGAATCACGGCACGCAACACCGGTGAGTTGTTGAACATATAATGTAAAGTTTTAGCAGTTGCTTTTGTTAACATTGATGAAGACTTTCTTAAAAAGAATATTTTTGTTTCAGGCCCGCAAACAATCACCCGAGGTTCCAAACCAGCCGGGTTTCTTTTACGGTAGCCCGTGGGACCCAGTGAAATGTTACGAAGCACTGAGCGGTGATGATAAAAACCTCAACTTCAAGACGGAAAAGAAGCTGACCAAGCGAGATGGTTCTACGTGGGACGCCCGAAAGCCTGGGGTGAAGGAGATTGAGTTCCTGGAGTTCCTGGTTGCTAACCCGTTGGAGGGAAAGCCTATTGGCTACAGTCGTAGTGACATCTATGTATCTTGTCAAGAAAAGATGTCCAAGGCCTTACACCTTATCTACTACAAAGCGACCGTGGTCGCCATCGGTGCTGAGCAGACCAAGTGCTGGGTTTTTCAGAGTGAGATTCTCACTTACGCGGGAGTACCCGCGGTGACATTGGCGTGTTGTGACGCGGTGAAAGCAACGAAGCAGCTGCTGTCTGTGTTCTTTGAGGGGGTTGGTGTGGCCGCGGTCATCACGGACGTTCCTTGGGGAAGCAGTGAAAAAGCCGGGTACCCAACTGACATCGACTGGAAGGTGGCAACGAAGGCAATCTTTGGTTCAGTGGCCGATAACAATGGTAGCATGGACAAGTACGAGAAAGCTGTGGACCTAGGCGGGCCGGACGGAGACACCGTGTTCACGGTGATGGGCACACTTGAAGTGCTTCAAGAAATAGAAGAAGAATCGAAGAACTGCAATCTCAGTGGTTTTGTGAACCTTCCCGGTATGATGTCTTCTGTATTATTTCGGTAGTATAGCATATCTGAAAATATCGTCATCGATGACAATATGAGACTCATATTTACTTAGTTATTTCGTGTTTGAAATATTTTGTTCAGTATTTTTCGTCATCGATGACGAAGTTGTTTGCACTGTCTGCAGGTTGCATTACATTTTCCCAGCTGAGGCTTGCTGAGGTTAGGAGCAATACTCCGTGCTCCTCTGGAATCTGGTACACATGCCTGGCAAGAACGCCGTCTAAACTCGTGTGTGATTGGAAAGCTTTCTTTACACCTCAAGTTTCAGATCGTCACAAATACATTCTCACCCGTAAGTACAAGTACGACGTCCTGTCGACTTCGTTTACCGGGAACATCCTGACTTGCCCGTCGAACGAGGAGAAGGCAACGTTGCTGCGCAACTTGTTAAACACGGTGAAGGAAAGCGTTCGGGAGGAGCGTGGAGAAGATGTGGCGCCGGGCGACGATGACGAGAAGGTGCGGGAGGATTTCGTGGTAGCTGAGGACCTGCTTGACGATGAGTTCACACGTATGAACAAGGCTTTCAAGCAGACGGTGTCATCAACCACGGTGAAACATAACTGCTCACTGACTGGCTGCCAAGCGTTTAAGCAAGAAAAGTGTGAGAGGTCTGGAAAGGCTTTGGTTTACGGACAGAAAGACCCAAATATGATGAATATGCTTGTGCAGCGGTACACGTACTTGCCAGGGCAGCTCGTGATGGATCCGTTCATGGGAACCGGTATGTTCTGCTTTCCTAATCGAGTTGCGTGCCGGCTTGTATTGTGATGAAAGGAGTTTGCATGTGGAACAAGTTCCCGTTTGCAATGTCGGCTAGACGTATTGTGTTTTCCAAAGTTCAGTCATTCTTATTGTTCGGCATGTGCGCCTGCTGGAAACTTTGTCATCGATGACGGTTGTCATCGATGACGGTTGTCAAATATCCTGAGTGTAGTCGAAGTTTGTGTATACAGGGAGCACAGGAATTGGAGCCTTACACGCCAGACGTGCGTTCTTTGGCATGGAGATCCAACAAGAGACCTTTTGTCAGGCGATGTTGATGATATCTTCAAGTCTGGCGGGCATGTCACTTGAGGGATAAGTGTTAGACTCGACCTGTTATTTGTTCAGTTAGGTGAAGAGAAAATTGTACTTTCACAAATAAATAGAAGGGAACCTGAAGTTTAACTTTTTTAGGTATGTGCTGTCATCGATGACGGGGAAAGTAACTTCGGCTAAAAGTGTTTTCTGACAAATAAATAGAAGTGAATCTGAAGTATAACTTCTTTGGTATTTCCTGTCATCGATGACGGGGGAAGTAATCTTGGTCGCCGTGTTATTCCTATAACAAAAACGGTTGCACTGTCATCGATGACGGGGGAGGTCCCTGTTATATAATCTTTTGATGGTTGATTCGTGTCCGTTATTTCTGGGCTGTGGTTGTGTTGTCATCGATGTCGAATAGAGTCCTAGTTGTATTCTTTTGCCAGGCAAAATGGGAACTTGTATTTTCACTTATATTTATGCAGGTTTGTAAACATGCACGGTTGCAGTATTAAAAAATACCAACATTTTTGAAGAGAGACGCGTCGTAGTATTATCACTTGTAGTTTTTCAACTGAATTGCATTTTGACTTTAGCGGGGACGATACGTCTCGGTGCAATTTTTCAGAAAAGGATACCAAAGTGTATTTTCAGTGTTTTTGGGGCCCGTTGTGTAAGTTCACTTGTCGGGGAGGGGGGTGCGGGGATATTCCGGAAGAAGGACGCGTCATTGTATTTTCACTTGTTGTTTGTCACCTGAATTGGATTTGGACTTGAGCAGGGACGATACGTCTCGGTGCATTTTTTACCAAAAGGAGACCAAAGTGTATTTTCAGTATTTCCGGGGCCCGTTGTGTAATTTCACTTGTTGGGGCGGGGGGTGCGGGGATATTCCGGAAGAAGGACGCGTCATTGTATTTTCACTTGTTGTTTGTCACCTGAATTGGATTTGGACTTGAGCGGGGACGATACGTCTCGGTGCATTTTTTACCAAAAGGAGACCAAAGTGTATTTTCAGTATTTCCGGGGCCCGTTGTGTAATTTCACTTGTTGGGGCGGGGGGTGCGGTGATATTCCGGAAGAAGGACGCGTCATTGTATTTTCAGTTGTTGTTTTTCAACTGATTTGCATTTTCACTTTATCGGGGAGGTGACGTTGCATTTTTTACGAAAAGTAGACCAAAGTGTATTTTCAGTATTTTCGGGGCCCGTTGTGGAATTTCACTTGTCAGGGAGGGGGGGTGCGGCGATATTCCGGAAGAGGGACGCGTTGTTGAATTTTCACTTGAAAATAATTCGAGGACCGTTTTGTATTTTCACTTGGTGAAATACCCATTTACCCATTCGCCCATTCACCCATTCACCCATTCTTTGCGCGACGTCATCAACTTTATGATTGCTATACACAAATGCTGGAACCTTTCATAAGATTTTTAATCTTCCAAGCAAAATCACAATGATGTAAAATCAAAATGATGTAAATCAATTTGTGGCAGATGTATGAAGAATGAATGAATCTATACTCCTTCCTCCCCCTTTAAAAAGAGGTCTATCAAACCAATCAGATGGTGATGGAGAATGCTATTCAATCATTATGTTATGTGAAAATGGTTTGATAGAAAATCAGACTGAGATTACTCATCGAATGCTTTCGAGGTAACAATGTCAATATGAACACCGATTCTCTCTACGTCATACCGGCAATATGCCTGACGTTTTTGAATGTGGCAAATGCCAAATGATGTCAATTCACTGTGATTCGATATGCAGTTTTTGGGTTGCAGCCCACATACATTGTCAGTTCAGGGTCACTATAGTGTGCCCAACTTAGACAATGGTGTGCCCAACTTAGACAATGGTGTGCCCAACTTAGACAATGTTTCTGGATAATGATTGTCATAATGAAGAACGAAATCAGTGATGGTACCGAAGTTAACTTTGGTATCGAAGCTAATGGAGAGTCAATCAAGAAGTGTCTGTAATGACAACAACTTACTACGAGCTGTATTTCCGTAGTTGATGGATGGCTGGTATGTCATTTCATTGTGACTAGAACATGGCATCGCCTAGTGATATGTGTACATATGAATCTTCTTCAGTACATGATCATTTATCTCAATGGTGCCCATTTTATTTTTGGGCATACACTATTCAGAGACTTGTTATGGAAAAGAAGTATGAATGATGAATGTGTCATTTTAATGCCGACAGAATTGTGACTTGCTGATGACTATAAAATTTCTGTCACTTTCCAGAATGAGGATGAACTGCGCTTGGAAACCATCTGCAGATTGCGGGTTCGAGTTCTGCCATGGCTTTTCCCAAGACTTCGTGGCCTAATGGTCGAGGCAACAAATTTCTAAACATTCCAGAATGAGCTTTCACAGAGTCATAATTCCTCAATGAAGTAGCGTGTTTTATATGCCAAAATGATATGAAACCACAAGTATGATGTCAATCTATATGTGGATGGTTTATACCATTGTATGCTATTCCACAAATAAGTAGTGATGTCAGAATAAAACTTTGGACAATTGCAACTCAGTACAAACCCGAGTGCATTCAAGTCCACGTGTGTGCTCAGAATCTGAATCTAATGTACTTTCTATATGCACAGGATAGAATATTTTTTTTATGTGATTCTGGATTCAGGAACTAGAGTCAATGAAAAACTCCTTTCCTATTTCAGAGGATGAAACCTTTATTCCCTTAGGTGCAATACCTTATCTTAAGGAATAGTCATTTTCAATACAAGTTTCAATCGATTTTCTCAAATCTGTCACTTTATGATGATCAGACTGGTCAATTTTACAGCATAACCACTTCCCCTTGTTGAAGGAGATGACTCCTGTCATAGGGCGGTATGTTGGCTGTTTTCATATGACACATGGAAAACATGAGTGGCTCAACAATCTTGGAGAATTTCGGGATAAATATCCTGAATTGGCCGACTATGCCCAAGAATGACCGAGAGATTATTTGCCATCTTTAGCCATACGGCATAGAGGCTGCTTACCAACGGTTGGGTCATAGGCTGGATAGCTATGTTAGCTATGTTGGAGGCTGAATAGCCATGATTGCACGGATTCTGTCTTTCATGATGGATAGACTTCTGAGATGTGTCCGATAAATCAATACATCTGACAACAACTCAACTTTAAAAGGTCTGAAGAAGAGCTGATGATCTCTGTTGCACTATATATTTTTTGATGTGCATCACTGAAATGCCTCGTGATATAATAATCTCACTGAATAGGCATTGCGTAATGGCGGTATGATCAGATATGTAATGATCAATGAAGACAAGATGACCGGTATGGCTCATTCAGCAGGCATGATTACCTCAAATAAGAGATGCCAATACACGGATACATTTCAAGACATAAGGGCAATAGACTGATTATGTAGCCTTCAAAGGCAGCTAGCATTTATGCTGCATTGGTCAGCTCAGTGGCTTTGACCTATCTAGGTGTTGTACTCAGGCCGTAGCCTGCATATTGCATTGAGTAATCTTGACACCTTTAATGATCCAATCAGATGATATGTATGAAATATCAAGAATGGTTGCCCTTTTTCAATGATCATCGGTGGCAGAGGCTATAGTGCTTGCACCGAGTCAATATACAATTCTACTACCTAGTCTGGATACATGCTAGACCGGATGTATACAAATGTCTAGGTCTTCAAAATCAAGCTCATATGTACGTCATGGCTGGTGACCTTAGAAATGTTCGATACATATGTGTGTCAACTTCATGGAATTCTGCATGGTTTGACTGTATATAGTCATGGTTACCAAAACAAAAACAATGATGCAACTTACTTGTTTTATTATTTGTCTTTATTATTTATTTGGTTTTTAGTTGTATTTTTAGCTTATCATATTCCCCCCTCAAGGAAGTGTATTGCTAGGCGGTTGTCAAGCGCCGTTTAAATACAACAGAGGTCCGACCTCTTATGTGATGACGTGGAAGCTTACTATGAAGCTGGATAGCAGTTCTCGGGATGCAGCCCATTGCACCGAAGGTGCTTCGCAGTCTTTGGGATGCAGCCCGAATTCACGTCATCAGCGTGGGTCATATAGTGCCCATGCATGTGCTGTATAAAATACAACATTACCCTCCAGCGGCGAAGTGGTTTGCCATTACCATCATCGTATGCTGTGGGATATAAAATATATGATCAGAGAGCATAGTAATATGTGTACCATGTTTGTCAATATCGGAGGGACTGTGTCTTCTTTAAACTCCTCATGACTATATGTATAATGGTGTTGTACTGATGTCAACACCTTCTCTCTGAGTGATTTATTGATTTCAGATGTGATGTAGTGGCAGTCAACCTTGTCCGTTTGTACCGGAGGTTGTATGAATTGTGTCCACGTCATCGGCACGAGTCATATTGTGTCCATGCATACGCGATCTTAGCGCAGGTCACAATACAGTGCCCGAGCATACGCGATTTTAGCGTAGGTCACATTGTGCCTCAATTTATTACATCTGAGGAAATCTATTACTCATCTTTGTGAGTTTAGACAGCATTGTACTGATTGCAACGCTTCTTCTGATGATTTATATATCACAGATTATACCAAATGTGGTGATCAGTCCAGTGCAAAATATGTCACCGGAATGTACAGGGATTGTGAATGATTGCAATCCAGCCGGAGGAATAATCTCAGCAGCTGTTCTGTACTAATGAATTCATCGGAGTTATACTCATTTCGATGATTCGAAACCCATGTCATTTGAAGTGATGACAACTCATATGAATATATAAGGGTTTCCTCAGAATGCTTTTATGTGATGTCAACATATTATGAACAATTCACTTGCATCTTAGGACAAAGGAGTTACGCTTGGAAGGTTTTGCATGGTGGTCACCCAACAGTTATCAGCTGTTATTCGGATGCCACATTCTGCCTTCAGTACTGGGACCATATCAACCAGTTCTACAGCGATGTACCTGTCCTTCCCACTCTTATGTACGGCTATAGTGCCAAAGTGTATCAGGTGGGATATATATATACATTATATAACTATCATCTTCTGATCCAGGATATGCAATTAAGCATGATATCAGGTTATATGTATATATAGTTCAGCATTCCGCACTTACTCGAGGATGTAAATGCTGAGCAATAGTCAACTTATAGTCATTGGGATGTAGTTTCCCATCCAAATTTACACTTTGTTAGTGACGGTGGGTTTTAACGTTGTACAGATTTCAACGTTACTTGTGGATGCAGTGGTTTTATCAAAAGCAATCCATCAGAAATCACCAGATCGGAATATAAAATGAATATGTGTGTATATCATGTCTGTACATTATATAACGAGGTGATATATGTATATATGGTTCCACCTTCTTCCCTCCTCAAGGAAGTGCGAACACACAGGCAGTTGTCAAGTGCCTTAATACCTCATAATATAGCATGCAGTCCTTATAGGAAGCAGCTTATACAGTTTTTGGGTTGTTGCCAGGGAAGATATCTTACCCCGATTGGCCGGCCCCGGGCCGAACTGAGTCGCCAAAATGAGGCCCGGGCCGAAGAGGGGCCGAAAGAGGAATTGCTTTGGGGCCGAACCAATTTGGCGCAAACTTCTAAAATTTTGATGAAATTTTTGCGATTTTTTGCATTTTCCCATACTTAAGATTAAAATTTTCGCGCCTGCGGCGGGCATTTTCTAGTTTGGACCGGGCGGGCCGAAGGCGGGCCTAAAGAATTGGGGATTTGGGGCCGTACCAGCTCAACGGAAGATATCTTCCCTGGTTGTTGCCCGACAGTTCTTGGGTTGTTGCCCGATATATTGTCATGACTGTGCTGATTTCAGCATGACATAATGCCAAACATAAAGTGTTTCCTATTATATAGGTGGCATTTCAGGGTATATAGTGTTACAGTGACCCTTATCTCCCACAGTGATATTAGGGTGTTACTTGTCATCAGTAACCCTAAAATATGTTAAATTAAAGCAGTATGAACATTTTTCAAAGAAATTGAAGCAAAACTGCATTTAATTTTTCACTGTGTGTCACGTGGTTTTTAGGAGGTATGTTACACCCCTGTAACTGTACACGTGAATATATATAATATTAGGGCGTTACAGGTGCTGTACTATTTTGAGCATATTTTTCAATAGCTAATAAAATAGGGTAACGAAAAAAATGAAACCCAAATTTTCATTTTCAAATCATACGTGTGAGTTTTTCACGTATTTTGGTACAGCAACTATGTATACCCCTAGGTGTTACACACCTGATATTTAGGGTGTTACACGAGATATGACTATGCACATTATGTTTTTCAGATACCTTAATAGGTATAAAATCATAATTCGTGAAAAAATGGAGTCGGATTTTCAGTTTTGAAATTTATCGCCAACGATTTTTACCCATTTTCCATTTTTTTGGCCACTTATATATGTACCATAGTACATATATATCAGTGGTTGTGTAATGTGCATCCTACAGAACTCACGTAACTTATCTCACTTTTGCACATGACATTTTTCATGGCTTTTTTAGTGAAGATATCTGATGGTCAGTATGTGTGATTGCACACACATATGGGTTTTACTGATTTAAACCCATGGAAAATAGACCAAGATTTATGTTAGGAATATCAACTTTAAGTATGATAACTTAAGTGATAACTTGTCAGAACCTATTGTCTACTTACTGAAAGAGTATCAAAATGACATCTTTAGTTTCCAAGTAGATTTGCACATAACTTGATAAATATATCTAAGCAGTCTCACACAACACAACAGTGTGTGTGTGTGTGATGTCCACAACAACCTCTATCAGTTCAATATATAGTTACTGATCTGAGAGTGTACATGCAATTGTGCTGATCAATTCTGAATCAATTGTCACAATGCAATGTAGTTGTTGTTGTTGCTCCAGCGATGATATGTGGGACGACTGGACAATGCTCAGCAGTGGGAACAATTCGTAAAAAATCGAAGT
>LGRX02004170.1:0-14366 GCA_001247695.2 Cymbomonas tetramitiformis | reverse complement strand
GTCTTTATGGGATGCACTTGCCCGCACGATGCACTTGCCGGGCATCGCTCGTGACGCATCTCCACCAGTCTCGTATGCACAATCGCATCGCACGACGAGGGATCGTGCATGTCCGGGATCCCATCGGTGCGACAGCTTCGCCGCCACTTTGTTTGCGAAACCCAGGTCCAGCTGATCAGGACTTTGCAAGAGTTCAGCAACACGTATGTTCACATGCAGCCCGCCCTCCGCGTCCGTATGGAACAGGTGTTGTTTCCTGCAGGACTTGTCCGCGCCAAGAGGAATACCGGCTGTCCGCAGGCGCTGCGCGTTCAACGCGGTAAGCATACCGAACACGACACTACGCAAGCCCGGGCAGCAGACACCCAGTTCCCGGTACAACTGGTGATCGTCAAAAGATGAGAATGCGTCGTCACGGGTAGCCCGTCGGTCCCAGAGAGCAGTGATGCCGTCGCCAGAGTCCTGCAAAGGCCGCGCCGGCGGGCGTTCACCGGTTGGATGTTCACCGTCACCCCAAGTCAGGGTGGCGATCCTGTGCTTCACCGTGGCATCCGCGCGTCCCCACGCCTCAGCGCCGAGCACCCCGCGGAGTTTGTTCCAAGCAAGGCCTAGGTCCTCCACATTCAGGAGTGCATGCAGCTTCGCCTCGGCCTCGTCTAACTTGCAGTAATCGGCCAATGTGGCCGCCTGCCCCGGGTGCTTCTCATGCGCGGATAGTGGCGCCCGGACTTCAGCTTCGCGCCGCACACGCTGGCACGGACCACACATCACGGCTCCGATAGTACGCAAAGCGTCACAACCCAGAACGCCTGATCTGCACAGGGAACACGCCCAAATACCTGGCAAGGTGTCGTAGCCTCCCGCAAATCGTATTTCGTCTCCACACGCAACGCACATCATGCGGCACGCCAAGCCATTTTGCGAGATGACACTGTGCGGGCTGCCGAGTACCGCGTTATTCAGGTCAATGGTTCCCTTAGTACGCACTCTGGCTGCGGAGTAGATCACGAAGTAGAACTGCTTAGGACGAGTACGGTCGAGCGGGAGGCGCCCACTTGGAGAAAGACCGCGGTGCGCCATGCGGTCGGCTGGCCAGAACCACAGTGTTCCCATGGGACCCCCGAGGTGAACACGACGGAAGGGAGCCGAAGTGGGATCGCCATGCCTGGAGTTATGAACCACGAGGCTGTAATCCATCGAGCAAAACCTGTCCCAATGGCAGGCCCGCTGCGTTTCGGGTAGCACCTCCGTCAGGCATTGGGCCCTCAGCAACAGGCCACATGAGAACACGTCGTAATCCGGCCAGCCCCAGGATCCCTTGCCTGCCTTGGGAAACTTGGTATCGGTGTGAAAGAACTGGATTTTGCTCTCGACGTCCCGCCCTAGAGGCGTCGGCTTGTCGTAGGTCCGCTTCACCACCATTCCCGTAGCTTCAAGAATCCCAGACCGCAGCCTGTCGTCCACAAGGCCATGCTTCACGGTGGTGAAGATGGATGGGAATAGCCAGTGCCCAACATGCCAGTCGGCCTGTATGGTATAGCGCGCGCCCTCACCCAGTTGGTGAGATCCGGATGTGAAGTCCGCGCCGATTTCCTTATGAGAGAACAGGACCTCAGCCTTCAGCAACTGGTAGTCTACCACATACGGCATGAACACGGTGAGCATAGCATTAAACCCGTCCGTGTGCTCACTACGTTGCCGCGCGAGCTCATCCTCGCACTCCGTTTTTTCCTGGGTCGCGCGCATCATCGAGGCATCCACGACTTGCACCCAGTCACGAGGGTCGCCCACGGTGTCCTCCATTGTAACGCCAGCTGTCCCTTCCTTGGACACCTGAACAACCGGCTTCAACACTCCCTTGCGCCACAGCGCGTAGTGCTCCCGGAGGGTAAGCAGGTTTTGCTCAGATGTATCCTTGTGCCACGTACCATACAGCTCTTTCCAACTGGCACTGGCAACCAGGTGCCGGTTGCAAATGTCAATGATTTCCTTCAGGACGACCTCCGAGCAGGCCGCATCCAGCATCTGCACGGACCACTTCCAATCGAAGGTGCATGCCTCCCCGTCTTCCACGGTGCCCTCTGCCGGGGGAGGGCGATCAGACAGATACGCCCACCATGGCAAGTCGCGCAGGTCATCAGGTGTCAGGGTTTTGGGCATAATAGGCAGAAAGCCTGCATCGTTGTGCCCGACTGGTTTCACGGTGTCGGGAGGCTTGATCCTATGGACATGATCCTCTAGTAGTTCTTCCTCGACTTGTTTAGATGCAGCGTCATCGCCGTGGGCAACCTCGGGCGGGCAGTCGGGGAACATCTGTGCGACAGCACGCAACACGAACACCGTGTGACTTCCTCAGCAACGATATGCCACCGGGAAGCGCACAACATGTAGTTGCATGCAAACGACAGGAGTATATACATGGCGAGCACGGCAAAGCTCCCGAGAACAATATGCCCCCCATAGCAGTAGTTCCGGCAGTTGGTGGGCTACTTACGATGAAAAGTTCAGGGGGCAGAGGCAGTGTCATGAAATTATACAACCATCACACGATTTTCTCTTAAAAATATATAAATTAACTTTATAGTGGAGCGCCCCCTGAATTTTCGAAACACTTCGGACTTGACCGCGCTTCAAGTAAGCGGTGAAATAACCCCTTTGGGGCATTTTAAAGCAGCTCTAGCGCAGTATTTTATTTTATTTGGTAACAATATTTTGTTTCAGAATGTCCACGCCTTGTTGTGGGCCACTCTAGAAGAGTTTTACGCTAGCGCTTGGAACGCTCTTTGGCTTTGGGAAGTTTCGACGAGATGGTGCACTACGATCTTCTAACAGTTGATTTGTATTTTATTTCCGTTATATTGTATGGTAACATGACAATTTTCTAGCTACGCTTAATCATACGCGTTTGCACTCGAAGTTTCTCTTGTTCACAAATTCACAGATCGGCAGACCCTTCGATAGCGGGAAAACTGCTATTCTGACGGCGGTTTGGACTTTACCGGCGTCTTCCTCGCGGAAATCTACCCCATTTAAGTATTTTCATCATGAAAATGGTTTTCAGGGCCTGAAAATGGTTTTCAGGGCCTGAAAATGGTTTTCAGGGCCTGAAAATGGTTTTCAGGGCCTGAAAATGGTTTTCAGGCCCTGAAAATGGTTTTCAGGGCACGAGAAGCTCATTTTCCAGGGCCTGAAAATGGTTTCAGGGCCTGAAAAATGTCAGCCCCTGAAAATGGTTTCGAACCCTGAAAATGGTTTCAGGGCCTGAAAACTCATTTCAGAGGCCTATGGTTTTCAGCCCCGAAAATGGTTTCGGAACTGAAAACTCATTTTTCGGGAGCCACAAATGTTTTCAGGGCCACAATGTGGTTTTCGAGGCACGAATGGTTTTCAGGGGCTGAAAAGTCATTTTCAGGGCCTGAAAATGGTTTTCAGCCCCTGAAAATGGTTTTCAGGGCTTGAAAACTCATTTTCAGGGCCTGAAAATGGTTTTCAGGGGCTGAAAAGTCATTTTCAGGGCCTGAAAATGGTTTTCAGGGGCTGAAAAGTCATTTTCAGGGCCTGAAAATGGTTTTCAGGGCCTGAAAATGGTTTTCAGGGGCTGAAAAGTCATTTTCAGGGCCTGAAAAGTACTTTTCAGGCCCTGAAAATGCCTTATGTGAATTTTCAGGGCTTGAACACTGTAAAATTTTCAGGCCCTGAAAACCATTTTCAGGGGGCAAGATGAGGACATGAGAATATAATTCTAAACTTTATATAACACGAAAAGTGAATAATATTTTCAGGCCCTGAAAATAAAGTTCAGGGGGCATCTTAAGAGTGTGAATTCCAAATTTTCAGGCCCTGAAAATTGGTGTAAAAATTATATTATCCATGAAGTTTTTTCTAAGGTGTATAACTAGCCTAGTATAAAACAAGTTTAGACCCTGAAAGTGATTTTCAGGCCCTGAAAACCATTTTCAGGGCCTGAAAATGGTTTTCGGGGCCTGAAAAATATTTTCAGGGCCTGAAAAAAAAGTTCAGGGGGCAATTTTTCAGGGGGCACAAAAAAAGTTCAGGGGGCAATCGTAAGTAGACCCCCATCTGCCGGATGTACTCCCCATAGGAAACCCTCCGTGCACCTGTGTGTTAACCGGTGTGGCTCGTAACATTACCGGATAGGAATTCTCTATACGAGCTCGCACATACGCAAGAACCACAAGACCCCTAGAGACAATAATGATGAGGTAGACCATTCATAGGAGGCAGACGCTTGCATATAATAAGCTGGACACTAGCCTTGCAAAAGGTCACCATCCGGTAGGCAAATGCATGTATGTGTAGGTGAACACGAAACGAAACACTTCAAACGACGAGAAGCATACCACGCTGGCGACGGTATGTCCCCAGCGTGACCTCCGGCTTATATGAAGATCACCCTTTAAAAAAACAGGGACAAGAGCTCAAGAGGCTTGCATAACCGCCGCATCGTTGCGCGACCGGCCCGTTGGCGATCAGCGCACGCGCTACACGGTCCGCAGAGGCTTCAACACATGTAAAAAAATGCAACCCGGTGAACACGAAAAATGAAAGACTTCAAACGACGAGAAGCATACCACGCTGGCGACGGTATGTCCCCAGCGTGACCTCCGGCTTATATGAAGATCACCCTTAAAAAAACAGTGACAAGAGGCTTGCATAACCGCCGCATCGTTGCGCGACCGGCCCGTTGGCGATCAGCGCACGCGCTACACGGTCCGCAGAGGCTTCAACACATTAAAAAATGAAACCCGGTGAACACGAAAATGAAACACTTCAACCAACCGGAAGCAGGCCAAGCTGGCGACGGTATGTCCCCCAGCGTGACCTCCGGTAGGCAAATGCATGTGTGTGTCTAGCGCGTTATGCGTGATGCGATAGGAATACATACATGGACCGATTTGTTTACGGCAATGTCGGCGCTATATTTACATGTATACATTTGTCAAGTTCACATGTCGGCCCTATTGGAAATCACCCAGCCAGCTCAATGCGAGGCGGAAAGCCTTTGTCACCGACGGTCTGGATCCTAGTGTTGTCAAACGTGCGCAGCAGATTCGCGGCTGTCGGACGCTTGGCCATGTCTACGCTGAAGCATTCCTTCAGGCGCTGCATGAGTGCATGCTTCATGAATCCATTCTGCGGTTTCGCTTGACTTAGGATATAGTCCCATTGGTGACGTTCGCCACCAGCCTGCGGGTGCTGGAAGAGCTGGACCAGGAGTCCACCCACAGACCACATGTCTCCTGGCCTGCTTGGGCCGTGATCCCGGTGCTCAGGAGCAAGATAACGGCGGTCCTCTTGACCGAGAGGACGCTCGTCATGCGCAGACTTCAGGTTTTCTCGATCGACGCAGCCAACTCCGAAGTCGATGACTCGCAGCGTGATGGGATATGGTGATTGCAGCGCTTCGGCAACGACCACATTGTTACCCTTGACGTCGCCGTGCACGATACCCTTGGAGTGCAACTGCTCAAACGCCTTCAGCACCTCCTTGGCAAGTAGCAGCTTGACCTCCAAGGATAGGTCACCCTCAGGCGGATCCCGCATGAATTCCCATAGCGTCCGGCCGCGATCGGGCATGACGAGCATCGGAACTGGCCCGACCCGCAGCGCTAGCCGAGTTTTGGTCTCCACACCCCACCGTGTACAGGGCACGACGTAAGTGGGTGCCGCTTCCGACGCCAGTTTTGTCATGACTAGCTCCTGCGCACACCGCTTGAACTCCTTGGGCGGCTGGGTGGGCGCTGCCTTCCTTTG
The DNA here is from genome assembly GCA_001247695.2 of Cymbomonas tetramitiformis. NCBI lineage: Eukaryota > Viridiplantae > Chlorophyta > Pyramimonadophyceae > Pyramimonadales > Pyramimonadaceae > Cymbomonas > Cymbomonas tetramitiformis. The sequence continues at coordinate 8,591 of LGRX02004170.1, read as the reverse complement.
GAGGTTTCCGTTGGTCTTGGGGTGCGGCTGTAGCTCCGAGGTTTTGCAAAACCTTTTGACCACGACCAGGTCCGTGCGGTCCAGTGTGCAACCTCGTGTGACGGCGCCGTACGCGCCACTCACCGGTTCGGCATTTTGAGGCTCGATGATATTCTTCGGATCCACATTGGAACACCCCGCGCGCGTGGCGACGGCACGTAAAAACGGGATGCCGTCGAACAAGGTGCGAATTTGTTCTTCCAGAAACTCCTGGAGACCCTCGTCATAATCCCGGTTGTCCGCAGTAGTGATTCCTTGCTGCTGGCGCCGAAGGAAACGATTTCTGCGCCGTTTGAATTTTTCCCCCCGCTAGGAAACAAACCGCAAACCCAGGGTTGTTGGTTAACCTGGATCAGTGTACTGTGTGTATATACGGTGTGGGATATTGCGGCCACCCGATGCACACACGGCGGCAAACGGTGGCGCAAACCGAAACATGTTGGACAACGAAAAGAACCGGAACGATGGGAGCGATATGCCCCCTAAGCTAGCATGCCTGCCTAGGACTGGGCCGCTGTGTCACAGGTTAGGTGTCGGTTGCGGACACCATGGTATCAGCAACATCGGAGAGGTACGCTAGGCAAAACGGACGCACACCGCGGCCACCTTCCGCGCCCGGCCCGTTGGCGGGCCACCGACGAGGTACGAGTACGGCACGGCCACGGTTCAACTTAGAGCGGTGGGCCGCAACCGGACATCTTTGGACACACCCCGAACCGGACAGGAGGACTCCGGGGGACGATATGGACGAGGCACGCTCGCGCGAGGAAATATCACGCAGCTTGCCGTGAGGTGAAACGCTTAAATTCCGCGGGTCCGTTGCGCGCACGGCCCGTGGGCGTGCAGCGCACGAGCAACACGGTACACGTCACGGGCGTGAGGTGAAACGCTAAAACGCCGCGGCTACGAGGCGCGCACGGCCCGTTGGCGAGCAGCGCACGAGCAACACGGCACGCGTCACAGGCAGCCGGTGGTGGAAGCCAAAATAAGAACCGGGGGTCGGCCTGCAAGATGGATGACCGCATACTCGTTCGTTGGGAATGAAGTGTGTATATTTAGGGGGGGGGCGGGGAAAACGCAGCAGGAAGCGGGAATGGCGGGTGCAATGCGTACCTTGCTGCCAGCCGCAGCCGCCGCGTCTTCAGCAGCGGGGGGGGCGGAGGCACCCCCTCCAGCTTCGGCTACGGTCGCTGATGGAGCTTCCTAAGTAGGACGCAACAAACAACCGGAAGCACTTCATCATCCAGAAGACGACCGCTGGCGACGGTATGTCCCCAGCGTGACCTCCGGCTTATATGAAGATCACCCTTAAAAAAAACAGGGACAAGAGGCTTGCATAACCCGCCGCATCGTTGCGCGACCGGCCCGTTGGCGATCAGCGCACGTGCTACACGGTCCGCAGAGGCTTCAACACATGTAAAAAAATGAAACCCGGTGAACACGAAAATGAAACACTTCAAACGACGAGAAGCAGGCCACGCTGGCGACGGTATGTCCCCAGCGTGACCTCCGGCTTATATGAAGATCACCCTTTAAAATAACAGGGACAAGAGGCTTGCATAACCGCCGCATCGTTGCGCGACCGGCCCGTTGGCGATCAGCGCACGCGCTACACGGTCCGCAGAGGCTTCAACACATTAAAAAATGAAACCCGGTGAACACGAAAATGAAACACTTCAACCAACCAGAAGCAGGCCACGCTGGCGACGGTATGTCCCCAGCGTGACCTCCGGCTTATATGAAGAACACCCTTAAAAAAACAGGGTCAAGAGGCTTGCATAACCGCCGCATCGTTGCGCGACCGGCCCGTTGGCGATCAGCGCACGCGCTACACGGTCCGCAGAGGCTTCAACACAGTAAAAAATGAAACCCGGTGAACACGAAAATGAAACACTTCAACCAACCAGAAGCAGGCCACGCTGGCGACGGTATGTCCCCAGCGTGACCTCCGGCTTATATGAAGAACACCCTTAAAAAAACAGGGACAAGAGGCTTGCATAACCGCCGCATCGTTGCGCGACCGGCCCGTTGGCGATCAGCGCACGAGCTACACGGTCCGCAGAGGCTTCAACACAGTTTTAAAAATGAGACCCGGTGAACACGAAAATGAAAACACTTCAACCAACCAGAATCAGGCCACGCTAGCGACGGTATGTCCCCAGCGTGACCTCCGGCTTATATGAAGAACACCCTTAAAAAAACAGGGACAAGAGGCTTGCATAACCGCCGCATCGTTGCGCGACCGGCCCGTTGGCGATCAGCGCACGCGCTACACGGTCCGTAGAGGCTTCAACACAGTAAAAAAATGAAACCCGGTGAACACGAAAATGAAACACTTCAACCAACCAGAAGCAGGCCACGCTGGCGACGGTATGTCCCCAGCGTGACCTCCGGCTTATATGAAGAACACCCTTAAAAAAACAGGGACAAGAGGCTTGCATAACCGCCGCATCGGTGCGCGACCGGCCCGTTGGCGATCAGCGCACGTGCTACACGGTCCGCAGAGGCTTCAACACATGTAAAAAAATGAAACCCGGTGAACACGAAAATGAAAGACTTCAAACGACGAGAAGCAGGCCACGCTGGCGACGGTATGTCCCCAGCGTGACCTCCGGCTTATACGAAGAACACCCTTAAAAAAACAGGGACAAGAGGCTTGCATAACCGCCGCATCGTTGCGCGACCGGCCCGTTGGCGATCAGCGCACGTGCTACACGGTCCGCAGAGGCTTGAACACAGTAAAAAGATGTAACCCGGTGAACACGAAAATGAAACACTTCAACCAACCAGAAGCAGGCCACGCTGGCGACGGTATGTCCCCAGCGTGACCTCCGGCTTATATAAAACGCTCGCAACAAGCTAAAAATGCACAAATGCTCCGGTGCCGGCGTTTACCTTAGCGGGCCCAACTAACCCCGCGCCCCGATGTGCGCCACCGGGAGCCTGAACATCGCCCGCATCAGTTTACTCACACTTAAAATAAACGAAGATTATGTTCCACAATCTGCACTTACCGCGTTATTAGCAGTTCGCGGTTGCTTTCCAGCAGTCGCCAAGTTTGCGCTCCCCTGGTCATCCATCTGTTATGAACGAACACCACGCAACCCCACCCTTTGGTTTGCAGTCTATAAACGTGTGGATAAAAATATACGTAACAGCGACCGTGCAACGATTTAGCACCTTACAAATTTTACAGACTCGGGTTTCTCTCGTAACAAATATATTATATATGCTGGTCTGCTCGGGCAGAACGTCAGCTCAGAAATGATTTCGCAAGCTACCTACGTCCAACTATCGTTCCATCCTACGTACGTAGCTAGATAGGTCTTAATAAGGTCTTCATGCGTTTGGTGTTCGCGGATGCACCTATATCTACCGTAGATGATCCTGTCGATCGTCGATGGGCATGGGCGTTGTCAGTGGCGACTGCATTTTGAAATGATTATCTCGCCAGGACACCCACATCACGGTGGCTGCGCTGGGTATTAACACTTTTCAAATGCATCGGCGAAACAGGCGTGTGTTCTGGCTCCAATATAATTCGCAGCAGCGTGATTATACCGCGATTAATCGATGCAGCCTTCCGTTAACACTCCTGAACTGTCCCATTAACACTCCCTCGCCAACGTTTAACACTTTCTTCACACCTCATTAACACTTTTCCGCCTATAATATAGCCCATTATGAAATTTTTCGCGTATTAACACTTGATTAACACCCAGTTTCCACATTAACACTAGTTAACACTCGATTAACATTTTTTAACACATCATTAACAGTTTTTAACAGAAATCCTTCCTAGTGTGCTTGCACAGATACGCACATGCGAGATATCATATCTGTGGATAAATAAAAACTGCTAAATGCTACCTTTGCCAAAACCGTGGTTTGTCATCGGATTCTTGGCCAGTCATCCGAAGCTACCGGAGATGTCGACTGAGGTAGACGGAGTTGTGATCCTAAGTTGTGCTTGACAAACATAACTAAATAAATTTCACATTAGTACGTGGCGAATCCATTCTCACTCATCGCGATAGATGTTCGTCAAAGCGTGCGTACTGAACCATATTAGAGTGAGCAGACCGGGTAAGGATTATAAGTCCAATCCCGTTAAGCAGGGCCACTCTCTTTGCAATAAAACAAGCCCCCGGTGAAATAACTCCGGAAACAAACACGGGCTCCCCGTTGCCGCCTATGATCCTCCAAAGTAGCTTAAGGAGGGGAGGAAGGGTTGGGTGCATTATATCAGGCCGAGAATCGTTCGATTATAAATCGTTAAATCGTGGGATCATCGTTCGCAAAGCGACGACGGCTAGCGCAAATAATCCGTAACGTACACTTCGGATACTTTGAATCGTCACTCTGACGCACGATACGTGTGGATCAATCAGTAATCCAGCGTCAATCTGTATCACGAAACGCAATTCATTGAACCTTGAAACGTCACTCTGAAATACGATACGAACTTCAAAGGGGGCTACATCCTAAGAACTGTAAGGTGAGGGACTAAAGTGGACTCAGTTCCCCCCTAATAACCTAAAAACACCATGAGGGACGCCTCAAATCGGTGTAAGAAGACTGGTACCAGCAAGAAGCGACAACAACAAAGACATCATAGACATATACAAAGATATGCCCGTTGTGAGGTCACAACTCTTTTAAGAGGGGAGATCTGTCAGGGTCATGACCGATGACATATGTGTCATACATATCATACGTGTCATACCTGTCAGACATGTCATACCATACAGGGTCATGACCGATGACATATGTGTCATACATGTCATACGTGTCATACCTGTCAGACATGTCATACCATGTCATGTCATGTCGAGTCATGTCATATATTATTATGACAGTCGTCAGTACGGTCGACTATGACTGTACATGTCGTCAGATGATAAGTCACATCATCTGTCATTATTCAAGGAAAGACTTGAATGACATCTGTCATCGAGAGTTCGTACGTCGAACTCGAAGATGGCAAAACAAGATACATCTTGAAGTAACAAACAAGAACCATCTTTGCTTTAAGCATGTGCGGAACGCGCATGCGCAGTATGAACGAACTATTCGTTCTGACGATACTGGTCGTTCAACCAACGTCTCGGGTTCACAACCCAATGGCGGTACCATCTATGCGATGGGAGACGTATGGTATAGATGAGCGAAGCGTTGTGCTTCAGCAGTATCTTCACACAGAAGTTCTGCACCTCATCCCGCTATTATCTTACACTTGTGTTGCCGTTCTACAACGCAGTGTTTACTTGTATTTTATATGATATATTGAGGGCTCGCTTATCTAGCCCTAACAATGTGGCCGTTGTGCCTCTTGTCTTGTTGTGGTATGTGGTTGGTACTGTCCATGTCGGAGTGCCGTTAAATCCTGCGAGCACAGTCAGTAAAATCTGTACATATTTGAAATTTATTTTTGGGTCCGCGGCTCGGACTAGGTGGCACGTTCAGGCGGTTCCGCGAGAAGTGTATATATATACATATATATATACTCAGCCTGTGGCAGCTCCTTGCACATGCATTCCCACGAGATACATATATACTCAGCCTGTGGCAGCTCCGCGCACACATGCTTTCCCATGAGATACATATATACTCAGCATGTGGCAGCTCCGCGCACATGCATTCCCATGAGATGCATATATACTCAGCATGTGGCAGCCCCGCGCACATGCATTCCGATGAGATACATATATACACAGCCTGGGGCAGCTGTGCCAGGGGCACGACGACAGATGCTCGGAGATATGTTTTTGATTGAACGTGCAAAGGTACACAATTCGGTTCCGAGTTCTGAAGGCTAAACACTTCTCAAGTGCTCTACTTATTCACTCGTCACTCAGGTTGCAGGGTCAACCACTCGAGAGCCGATGTCACACTTCGGCTCAACGTTCAGTTCTTGATCCGATCTCATTTCTAATTCCGATTCGTCATTCTCGATTCAGATGTTATGCCGACAGGCTGACACGATGACTGCCCCACAGTACTGTCATACTACTGTACTGTCATACTGTCATACTGTCATATCGTCATACTGTCATACTGTCATAACCTTAATATCTGATATTCGATTTCATTGTCTTTTCAACCCCGATGCGAATCTGACCATTCTTCTAGGGTCTGACTGAGTCCCACGATGACACGCCCCACAGTACTGTCATACTACTATAGTGTCATACTGTCATACTGTCATAGTGTCATAGTGTCATACCGTCATACCCCGGACATCTGGTATTCATTCTCATCGTGGTTTCAAGCCCAATTTCACTGTCATCGTGCCAATCCCAGATTACCCCCGATGACACACATACGGACGCATAGACATATCGGCTCACGCTGTGCCTCCGGGCACAACTCTCCCCCCCTTAGGAGTGGTCTACCTCCTGGGTTCACTCCGCTAAGGTACCCATCTAAGTTCCAGTTCTTAGGTTCTCTGGTTCCTTGCTGTTTCCAGTTCTTAGGTTCTCTGGTTCCTCTTGGAGCATAGTTCGCCTGCCGCTACCAGGGCACCACTTTCAAGAAGAAGGGTGCCACTTGGAATCTAAAGCGGGTCTTCAGTGTCGCGGAGGCGTAAATGTCGGAAAAGTTGTCGTAGCAGTAGTGCTGGTACGGGGTATACACTCGCAGATTGACCTGCTCCAGTCTGCTGCGGGTGAGGTCCAAGCTGAGCAGTCTCTGGGTGAGCACCGGTTGCCCATCTACACGCACACGGTGTCGAAGTAGTACAGCGTAGCAGGGGCGAGGGTGGTGCTGAGTTCGTCCATATGCAGGTGGGTTTCATGTACTGCGTACCATACATGCAGTAGGTACACACCAGCGGTGGGGGAAGCTGGCGCATCATAGGGCGAAGCCGTAGCGCGTTAGGAAAGCGACCTCTGGGGTTTTCCATGAACCAATGTTTTGGCTCCAGGTAGTCAATGATCTGCAATGCTCGTCGTACGATTTTGTCAGCCTGGGGAAGGTCAGGGGGTCCACCAGTGGTGCGCGCTTGACTGTACTGCCTGCAGGGGGGACTTGCCCAAATAACATCGAAGAATCCAGGCGGGTATTGCTTGTAGTCCCATTGCAAGATGTCACACACATGAGTGGGTTGCCAGATATGCCCGGAGTCGAGGGTCACCACTGAGGCGGAGGGGAAGCAATTTAGGAATTCCCTCTCTACTGAGCCAGTACCGCTGAAAAGTACGAGAATCCTGGGCGTGCGGGTCGTTTTTGCCTGTATTGCCAGTAGCTCTGTCACCAGTGCCAACGACCCATCTTCCACGCGCTCCTGGCGTTCCCACGGCAGGGGGATATCATCTTCCATCTGTTCGAGCTGGTCCAGTTCATCGCAGGGATTGGTGATGAGGTGGGCCAGTGTCATTCCGGCTTGAGCGGAGTGGCGGCCACGCTGCTCGCGTCGCCGAGTGGCTTCGTCGCGGACTTGCGCTTCCATGTGCAGTCTCGCTTGCTCGAATTCACGAAGTTGTTGAAGTGGACTTCCGCGTTCAAGTTTGTCACGCGTCCTCCATTGGTCGCGAGCTTTGGAGTAGCCAGTCCAGCGAACCTTCCACTCTTCCACCTCCTTTCCTCGAACAGACCGCACTCGACGTGCAAGGATGCGCTCAACGTGTGCTTCCTTCTGACCGTCCACTACCACCTCTTCAGGTACTGCTAGGTGATCGCGTGCGGCGAAAGCATCTTGACCGCTGGTGTACGGTTTGAGGCGATGTTGAGCGAACACGTCGTGAATCCGCCAGTGAGGAGGGAGGCGTAGGCGGTAGGCCACTGGAGCTCCTCTGTCGGCTTCGGGCATGGTCATCTGTATATCGCTGAAGAAGCGTTCGGTCACAGGAACTGGTCCATGCCAGCGCTTGGTCAGTTTCCTACAGATGGAGCGATCCATCACCTTCTCCGTAAGGTGTTTCGCCTCTATCCAGACCAGGTCTCCAACAGCATACTCCCGCTGCCCGTGTCTGCGATCAAACTGTTCGCGCTGTCGCTGTTGAGCCAGCTCCAACCGCTGCCTGGCGTCCCGCAGCTGCGACGAAAATTTCACAGCCACTTCGTGTGCGGTGCCTACTCCCCCAGTTCGTCGTCCAGCGGTGGACTGTGCGGCCTCCAGGAAAAGATCCAACTGCGACAGCGGCGAGAACCCGAACACCAGTTCAAACGGCGTGAAGCCAGTAGATTCACTCCTGGAGTCATTGATCGCGAACTCCACGTTAGTGGTGAACAGATCCCAATCCTCCACATTGGCGTCAACAAAGGACCTGAGCATGTCCTCAATAACCCTGTTGCTGTGTTCTGCCTGGCCGTCAGACCGAGGGTTGTACGGCGTGGTACGAGCCACTTTCACACCCATCAGTCTCATGAGTTCCTGCCAGAAAGCATCTTGAAACCGCGGGTCACGATCAGAGACAATCTTCATAGGCGCGCCATGTAAGCGCCACACCGAGTCAAAGTAGATCCTGGCCACCACAGCTGCGGAGCTGTCGCCGAAGTTCATTGGCACAACGTGGACCATCTTCGTCAGCTTGCAAGTGAAGGCCACGAAA
>LGRX02004169.1:0-36101 GCA_001247695.2 Cymbomonas tetramitiformis | reverse complement strand
GGAAGATATCTTCCTCGGATTGGCCGGCCCGGGGCCGTGTCACGGAGGCCCGGGCCGAAGGCGGGCCGAAGGAAAAGTTGCGGATGGGCCGAGTCGCATTAAGGGGAAAATCGATAAATTTCCAAAATTTTATCGATTTTTGACAAATTGTCATACTTAAAATTAAAATTTTGCGCCTGCGGCGGGCAATTTTGGGTTCGGGCCGACACGGGCCGAAATGTGGCCGAAGTGAATTCCCGATGCAGACCAAGTCACCTCCGCGGAAGATATCTACCCGGCACGGCATCCCAGAAGACTGATAGCTGGCCCATTGGCCTTGAGGCTTGATACCTGGCACAGCAACCCTGAAGACTGATAGCCGGCACGGCGGCCTCGAGGCCTACTAACAGTTGGCGCAGCAGCCCAGAAGATTGATAGCTTGCGCAACCGCCCCGAAGATTGATAGCTGGCACAGCATCCCCGAAGACTGATAGCTGGCACGGCGGCCCCAAGGCCTAACAGTTTGCGCAGCAGCCCCAAAGACTGATAGCTAGCGCAGCAGCCCCGAACGCCCGAAGCCTGACAACTGGCACAACAACCCCGTAGCCTAATAGCTGGCGCAGCAGCCCAGAGGTCGAATAGCTGGCGCGGCAGCCCTGAGGCCTAACAACTGGCACGGCAGCCTCGATGCCTAACAATTGGCACTGCAAAGCTGAACCCAATCAAACAGCTGACACGGCGGCCCCGAGGCCTAACAGTTGGCGCAGCAACCCCGAAGACTGATAGCTGGCCCAGCGGCCCCGAAGCTTGACAACTAGCTCAGCAACCCAGAAGATTGATGGCTGGCGCAGCAATCTTAAAGCCTAACAACTGGCACAACAGCCCCGAAGACTGGTAGCTGGCGCAGCAGCCCCGAAGCTTGACAACGGGCACAGCAACCCTGAAGCCTGATAGCTGGCGCAACAGCCCCGAGGCCTAACAATTGGCGCAGCAGCCCCGAATGAAGCATGACAATTGGCACCGCAGAGAGGAACCCAAACAGCTGGCACAACAGCCCCGAAGACTGATAGTTGGCACAACAACCCCGAAGCCGGATAGCTGGCGCAGCAACCCTGAAAGCCCGAAGCCAAACAACTAGCACAGCAGCCCCGAAGCTTGATAGCTGGCGCAGCAGCCCTGAGGCCTGACAACTGGCACAACAGCCCCGAAACCTAACAAGAAATAACACTATGCTTGGTCATAATGTTTGCACACGCCACATATAGTTAATTTGCAAGCACCCTATGCTATCTACTCTTACAACGTCATGGATGCATGCATACCTTTTGAAGCAATTGGTAGTAGATCTTAAACGCCCCGGCCTTGCCGGCGCCATTTCTCCAATTTCCGAATTGTTCAATGAACTCAGTCGGCACAGCCGCTAGATACTGAAAGATTGCTTGAAATATGCGGCCTGTCCATGCATACCACCTTCTCAAACACCAAAATCAGGCATTATAGATGGCCGAACCACGATTGCTTTGGAACGTCTCGGTTTTTTTCCTGTGTAAACTCAAAACTCACCGAAATGGGTGGCTATATCATTCATCATTGGGCCTTTCCAAGCAGCAGGCGACTTTTTTGAGGCCCACGTAACAAAAGCCCATTGTGTGGTGAAGGAGGTTGCTTCCGTGATAGGCTTGTATGGCTCGTTGAAAGCCTTGTTACGGTGCCATTCCGCCTTCCCCGTCAAGATGTTGGGCAAAGGATTTCCCGCCATCTCATACCTGATATGACCCTCCCCGCTCGTTCAAATTCTCGACATATCCTCTCCCACCTTAAAATCGCCGTATTTCGTCCCTACTATCTATAGTCTAGTCCCTACTCATTCGGACCCTCTCCCTACAATTAATTGTAGCATGTTTATTATACATCTAAAGGCTTCGTCCCTAATATGCAATGCTTGTCCATTCTTACTAGCTATGTACATAATGCACTCTACTCTCTACTCTCTGTCTCGATGTCATGTCATTTTGACCAAAAAAATCTCCAAAAATCTCGGTCTTCATTCCTGGGTCCAACGGTATGTGCTGATGGGATGCTCACCCTTCAAAGGATTTGAACGCATAGCTGCTAACCGCACAAAGCATCACGTGCGAATCTGCGGCGCGTAGAACTGTGTGCAACACTGGACGCACTCCGGCCTTTGAACTTTCTTTGGACAAATTTAGAGTTTGGGGGATATCTCGGTTGTGGAACGGCCCAAAAGATTTGCCACTGTCCAGGTCGTACACAAAGATGTTACTTTCATCCACATCCCGTAAGTCATCTCCCCGCGCTCCCGTTCCAAGTGTGAGGAGACTCAACGTTCTGTGGCATACCACAAAATGTCCGTCAATCGCATACGACAAGTAGTAACAAATAACAACTTTAGGGATTCATGCTTGCACGCCCTACCTACAGCCTGCCACTTAGGGAGACATCAACAAGCTTCCCATAGGCTGCCCATGGACTGCCGATTTAGAAGGACACCCATAGGCCAACCATAGGGTGCATGTAGGCTGCCAAGGCGTGATATTAATTGGTAATTGGGTTATCGATTGATTCCGATATATCAGAATATCGACGTGACATATACCACGCCTTGCGGTAGGCCCTATGGAGTAGAGACACACACATTTGAGACGAGTAGGGAGCTAGGGACATGGTCGTATGGCATAGATAAATGGTGGTAGTGAGTAGGCACAATATCGTAGAGATACATTAGGGGCACGCCCTTGAGAGTAGGGACGGCCGTGTCGGAGAGTGATGACGTGCCCTTGAGAGTAGGGACGGCGTCATAGGAAGTAGTGGAGAATATCCATAATTTTGAATGTGTGTACGGTATTATATTTACCTTTGGGTGATGGCCACCCAACTCTTTAATGCATCGTACTCACTCGGATCAATCTTGTCCAAAGTAGCTTGTACTCGTTCGGAGGGCAACAATACACCATGATGACGAAGCAATTTCCGATTACTATCCCGTTGCGCAAGAGTGGTGGGGTTCGGGATGAACTTAGTCACGGTGGGGCCATTTTCATCGGAAGTTGGCGTGATTGGTGTCGGTTGTTGCGGTGCAGGCTCCGGGACCGGAGTGGAAGATTGCATAGTTGGGCCTTGCGGCGACACGATATCAGACGGGCTTATGCCAAGGCTTGTGCGTGTTGGATGTTGAAGGGGTGTAGGCTCAAAGAGCGGCGTTGTGGACACTGTCGACTCCACGTCATCTTGAGTGTCACAAGGGCTCCCATCTCGTGCCCGGGGTTGCGGTGTGGCAGGCTCCGAATCCGGAGCGGCGGGCATAGGCGTCGAGGACAGATGATTCGTGGGTGTGGAGGTGGACTCCTCGACATTGAAGATGTTCGGCATAAGCCGTATCTCTGAGTCACAACCAGTGGGCGTGCCCTCCTCCCCGTTGCTCATGAATGTATCCAGAGGGTCATGTTGGTCGGCATTGAGCACTTCAACCCCCGCATAGGACACACACCTTGCCTCACGTATCGCTAACCCACACGCTTGGCAATCCGCAGGGATACCATGTGCGGTCATGCAACTTGCATGATACATTGGCCATCCACACTTAGTAACACCCTTAAAGACGTACTCTTGTGTACATTCTTCGGGATGAGAACAAGTAAGCAACTGTGCATTCCCGGATGCATCGACCGCGTTACAACAGATTATGCATTTGGCACCACGATCCTCCTCCTCGCCCTCATCATCTCCTTGCGCTGATGGTGGTGTGGGGCTCGGTGTTGAAGATGTATCGTCTTCTTGGGTGTTCACATCGGCACCCACCGGTAAGCGGAGATATTTGGTGCCATTGATAGTACGTGTGTAATCAGCAAGTTCGAGAAGTTTCCACAAGTCCTCCTTCACACACTTCGATTTCAACCCGGCACTGCTAATCGCATACTTGCTTATCAACGCCTTTGCTTCCGCCTTCACAGTAGCAGACCATCGTTGATAGGTGAAACCAGGTTCTACTGGGACTCCGGTGTCAAACATGCGGCGTGCCGCATTAGTCCGTCGGTACACAAGATATGTGGATAATGCAACGTCTCTTCCCCTTTGATGTAGCTGCTCTGTAGTAAGTCCCATTATTTTGCACAATGCCGCATCGTCCAAGGCTCGAAGAGTATCCGCGTCGTGGTGCACAAGTGGCGGTCCTGTATGCACGATCGACGGTATGCATCTTAATAGGCAGTGTGGACAGTTATAGCACGTGCTGTAATTCTTTGAATGTATGGTGCACAATCTCACACCTTGTTCACATCCGAACATAACGTCTACGTTTGGTTTACTTTATAAATCCCATGATATTTTGTGAGGCTAAGTGTTGTTAGGAACATTTACCTTCTTGTGGAGTTTTGCGAGTTGCGCGTCGCTTGAAAGTGTTGAACAAGGTGCAATCATCCAACAAGTTAGATACCCACATGCACACCGTCATGTCCAATAGGTCTTGAGGCTGCACACGCATGTTCTCGACGTTGCCCAATCTATTGGCCACATTGACCTCCCGGTTATGAAATAACGCCTTACTGTCACGGTACGCCACCTCCGACACCACCTGTGGATCCTTAAGGAGAGAATCCACCGGTTGGTCGTAAGCATTGCAAAAGCAATGATAAAGATATTGTGTCGCAAACCGTACACGCCGGAATACACCCGTAGAAGGTATTTTGATTTCTTTACGGGGTCCCTCTTGTATGTAGATTTCGTCGTCTACAGGAAGCGCAACCTCATCGGTCTGAATGCCGCTGGCATTCGCCAACCTACAAAAAACGAGATGAAAATTGTTGAGCACATGAAGGCAAAATAGAGATAACTACTATAACTCCACAATGCGTGTCCCTACTCCACGATGCTTGTCCCTACTTCTAACGGCCCCGTCCCTACTCCACGATGTGTGTCCCTATCTATCGGCCCCCGTCCTGGCCTTCCCACCATGCTTGTCCCTACTTCTATCTACCCCGTCCCTACCCAAGTGAGACTTGTCCCTACTTCTATCGCCCCGTCCCTACTCTAAGATGCTTGTCCTGATTTCTATCGGCCCCGTCCCTACTCCACAATGCTTGTCCCTACTTCTAACGGCCCCGTCCCTACTCCACGATGCTTGTCCCTACTTCTATCGGCCCCGGCCCCTACTCCACGATGCGTCCCTACTTCTATCGGCCCCGTCCCTACCTCCACGATGCTTGTCCCTACTTCTATCGGCCCCGTCCCTACCCACGATGCTTGTCCCTGGTTTCTATCGTCCCGTCCCTACTCCACGATGCTTGTCCCTACTTCTATTGGCCCCGTCCCTACTCCCCGATGCATGTCCGCACTTCTATCGGCCCCGTCCCTACTCCACGATGCGTGTCCTGATTGACGTAGGCTACATGTTACATGATAATATTGCTACTATGGTAGTATATGATAAATTGTGCTAGTGAGGTATAAATATTAGTGAGGTACTAATTGTTAGACATGCTCATATGCTACAAGCTATTCTACCTAATATATTGGCTTCACTTTGTTTTTTAAGCTTGGGCTATAGGCTTACAAGTGGCCCAATACTTGAAGTAAGTGTTGGGCACAACCTTGAAGGACCCTTACTTTGTAAGCAAGCTACAATATATTGTCGATTCTACCCATATAGAAACATACACAAAAACATATATATGTATATACATACCGCATGTAGGTGCAAATTATCGAGTATGTAAATATTGCTACGAATGGCATTCGAGATGAATGGGAAATTCACTAGATAAGAGCAAAGGTACACAAACCTCTCTGAGAGTGTACGGAGCCGGAGCGAGTCATTCCTCCACCATTCAAGCAAGAAATCCACAAACGTCTGCTTCTTGTGCAATCCCGATTCATTTAGAACCGTGTCACTATCACATTCCTCCACCGCATCGGAGTCTACTTCATCGTCCGTCATTTCATCGTGGCCAAAGGGGTGTTTGTCCTTTTGCACGCCCTGTTTGACCGAATTCTGTGCCCACAACCTTTATTTGAGCCCGTTGATCAAAACGAACCATTCGTTTAACAAGGATAGGGGTGCGCACAAAATATTATATCGCGCTCGAGCAAGTATTCGTAGCAAGTTTAGTGAACGACCTTCCGGCGCCTAGGCACGAGCCTGGGCGTGTGCAAGCCTCTGGTTGGACAACATGGGCGCCGGCATGCTTGTAGCACTAACAACTCGGGTACGATAGAGCCTTTGGTGAAGACACCCTAGCTGCCTAGGGGTGAGCAAGCCTCTCGCAAAGTCCGCATGGGCACAAGCGAGCTTTTGATGCATTCAACTTGGCGCCGCAAGCCTCTAGCAATAAAAGCTAAAGAGAAAGTGTATGGGCAAGCTTTGGAGGGGCATACGATCAATGTTTTCCACGTCCCCAAATAGGATCGAATAGTACCATGATCCGTTTTGATGTCAGATTTTCTTTTCTTTGCATAGTAACTATCAGACCACAAAAATACTAGATCGTGAAGCTTTGAGGAGTCCCCCTCATCATCTTCATGATTAGGGGATACCTCGAACTTAACTGATTTGGTAAAAAATGTGGCGAGCATTCTGCGTTAGCCACAAAATATATTTTACTCAATATACACCGTTGTGCATGCATTTTGCGTGCACTTCACCCGAGGACGCATGAGGTGAGATGGCGCTTGAGGGGTGGGATATGGTATGGCATCAATGGAAATATACATGTAGGGCGGCTAAACTTGGAACAAGGAATAATGTTGCAAATATGTCACACTTGGCTATGGTATTTTAGCGCACTAAGTAATGCTGCAAGTGAGGGGTGTATGTGCCAAAATTACTACCTGGTGACCCGCAACAAATGATTGTATAGCATGCGCATTTTTTCTTGAAAGCAAATTAGCCATTATTTCCAAGCTTATGCAATGAACGAGCCTCAACAAAGTGATTACCTCAGATGAATATTTGTGGGCCTGCACACCTATTCATCCGAATGACAGCACGTTTTGGATTGGCCCGTGGTATCCCCTCACATGCTTTGCGCAAGTCTGCCAGATATGCTGGCGAAGTCGACATGCCGCCGATGGAACACGGCACCATTCCCAGTACCGATTCACATCTCAACCTTGCTTGGACGCCTAAAACGTTTATGATTGTGCGCATGCACGCAACTCTATGCAGCTCAAGTGCTCCTGCTACACTTTCTAACCTAGAATATTAAAACAAAAGCTAGAATATTAAAACAGCTTGAAACCCTGAGTGCGTCACCCAACTCACAAAATATATGATTATCCGCAAGCCAAGTGCCACACGCGATTCTATGCAAGCTCAAGTGCTCTTGCTAAACTTCCTAACCTATAATATCAAAAATGCAAAAAACCCCGGAGCGCAACCCGCTTACTCAATTTTGTAGCATTATGTGCACGCCACATAACAAACGCAAGATGCAAATAAAGTGTTCATGCTGTTAATAAACTTCCTAACAAGGAATATCAAAACTGCAAAAAATCCCAGAGCACAACCAGGTTACTCAATATATTCTATGAGTATGCACACGCCACATTCCAAACGCACATATGCAACGCCAGTGCTTAGACTACTAAACTTCCTAACCGGAAATATCGAAAACTGCAAAAAAAACTCGGAGCGCTGCCAACTTACTCAATATATGAGTATGTGCACGCCACACGCCAACTGTGAGATGCACTGCGGCTCACGTGCTCACACCAATGGGAAGCTTCCTACCTTGGAATATGAATAACGCAAAAAACCCGGAGTGCGTCACCCAATTGTAACATATATATGTGATCTTGGTCCGCACGCCACAAGCCACAGTGCACAAGATTGTATGCAACTCAAGTGACTGCTAGAACTACTAAACTTCCTAATCTGGAATATGAAACATGCAAAAAAACCGAAGCGCGAAACCCTGCTTACACCATATATGATTAGAATCCGCACGCCACTTCCCATGCACACAATTGCAGGCAAGCTCTTAAAGTGCTCAGATTTCTAAATTCTTAACTTAGAATATTGAACGGTCCGCACAACCCTGCGTACCGATGCCATGCACCCCACACGCTAAGCTCAAGGGTGCCCAAGTAAGGGCTCATGCCAAATAAACTCCTAGTAACCTTGAATACCAAGATTGAAAAGCCTAGCAAGCAAGCCTCAGAGCAAGATTTTATGTCACAACGATTTAAAAACCCCATCGCGTAAGGATCCCATCGGAAAAAAAAGGTCATTTGCATAACAGAGCTATTCCCCTTGCCCACTAAATGACGCAAGCGTTAGTTAGATTCATGGTCAAATTGTTTTAAAACCTCAGTTGCTTTACAATTAACTTGAAAACCTAAAAGCACAAGTCTTCCAACTCCACCCTTCTCCTTATCCCTACAAGGTATATTGCATGAAACTCGGGTTTAATTAGCTACAAAGGGAGTCCACCCTTTTCCCTACAAGCTATATTGCATGAAAATCGGGTTTAAATAGCTACAAAGGGAGGCGTGTGGCAACCACTGGCACAAACATCATAGGTGCACCATGTCTCAAGATTTGCTGGCCAATGCAATGATGATAAAACGCACTCACCTTGTAAAAGTGCTTCACAACGCGCGAACTCCGATGCGATCAACTTCTAAAGTCTGCCAAACCACACGAAAATAGGATCAAAATTGTATGGTGCCCACATCACAACTTGACACCTATATTGCTTTAAAGTCGAAGGGATTGTCGGTTTGCATCTAACAACTGAGCGTATGTATACATAGAGACATGGTCAACTATTCAAAGAATGGGCTATTCTACCATTGGGCTTGTGCAAGGTTCTCAAACGGATTCAATATTCTATACAGATGACAAAGAGAAGCACCCTATCCAAGATTTACTCCGACGCTGCACAAGAAATCCGGTCCATTCTTCGGAGCTCTCAGAGAAAGATCTGTTACCTCATGACTGTATTGTTATGGGTAAGTTGGGTGTTCGCGAATCTAAGTTGCGGAAAGAAACGCACTAACAAACCGTCCAATTGACAACAATAGTGCGGGGCTTCGACAAGGCCTCTCACCTTTCAAACGCGCCCCATTCTCAGCCGTCTGATATATCATCCAACTACCATCTACAGACCTGCGGAGTTCACGTTTTCAATTTCAGCGTTTCAAAACGAAACTCTGTAAACCTAGGAACGTCAAAAACTACATACATCATAGCACATCTCGGATATTGCGTGCGAGACTTCGAAAGGGCGTTCTCACCTTTTAAATGCGCCTATCCCCAGCCTCTATATGATATAGCTTCTTGAGAGAATGAATATGCAAACTGCGACTGCTGCCGCAAACCGCAGCAAAGAGGAAAATCAGGTGAGGTTTTGAGCTTTTGGCATAGGAAAACGGGCAACAAACCTCGAATAAATCAATAATCGGACCTCGATCGCTTCGGTCGAACAGAGACTCCGGTGACACAGTGACAGTAGTCCGGTTCCGGAGTAAAATGCAGGCGATGAGCCGATGCGATGCGATGTCGAACAGGATGACCGATGACGCGATTTTGGGATAAAACGCAGGATAATAGCTCGGGAACCCGCCCCAGTGTTACCGGCAGCGGCTCAAATCACTTTTATCCTACTACATGATAACTGTAATGAGAAGTTCAAGGTTTAAACCACGAAATCTCGATCATAGCGAAACTCGACCATGGTCGAGATTTCTCAACTACGTTTCGCTATAGATCCCCGGAATATTCTGCCTACGTGGGGGGGGGATATCCGCGTCCCGTCAGCGTTCAGATCGTGGTCGAGTTTCGCTATGAAAAATGGAACTCGACCACGAAATTTCGATTTTTCGTGGTTGAGTTCGATTTTTCATAGCGAAACTCGACCACGATCTCAACCACGGTCTCAACCACGGTATGTCATCACGATGTCAGCAGATGTCGAATTCAGTCCCAAATTAATTTTTCAATTCTACATCTGCTGCATGTGGATGACGATGGCTGACGAACTCGACATTTCATAGCGAAACTCAACCACGAAATCTCGACCAAGCCCCCCCCCCGTGGTCGAGATTTCATAGCGAAACTCAACCGAGGTCCAAAAGTGTCTCACGTTACCAGACACGTCGGCTCACACGCTGTCGCAGACGTGTACAAAATATTCCTTCGCTAACCAAGTTTCGCTATGAAAAATCGAACTCAACCACAAAACTCGACCGTGGTCGAGATTTTCATAGCGAAACTCAACCGAGGTCTCAACCACGAAATTTCGGGTCTCACGATCAAAAATCCGAACCGAAGCGTCCGATCGAAAATTCTTTCCATCGTGTCCGCGAAACGCAGTGATGACACCTTGGTTAAACCACGGTTTTCATTTCGTGGTTTAAACCTTGAACTTCTCATAAGATACAAGCAACTGTCGTTGACGTTACGCTGACGTGGTGAATAAAACAATCGTCTAAGGTTTATATGATGCGCAATTACGTATTTATACGTTTGTTATTATTATTACTAGGCCAGTCGATCTAAATATCTGCACTAGACCGAATATTTGACGTCATTTTGCGATCGGACGGCACTCACTGGCACGATACGATTAGTAACCGGGCTTTATTATTCTGACGATATTGCAATTCTCTGAACACCGCGTCTGCCATGCCATAACGTCTGGAGAGCTCACGTCTGGGTAGCGTCGCGTCGCGGGACACGAATGCAGTGGCGAACTGGGGAACTGGCGAACTGGCGATGTCATCGTTATCGTTTGGACGTCGTCGGAACGAAAGTTTCGTTGGTGTCGCCCGTTGAGATTCGAGCTTTGATTAGGTGAGTGAGTAAGTATAAAGTAAGTAAGTAATTTGCCCGGATTCGTCCTTATAAAGAGCAGGGGTTTATATATGCAATGGATTGTGCAGATCATGCGTAATCCGTTGGTAAATCACTGGTAAATCGCAATCTTATCGGACGGATCGATATATATGTATATATATATAACGCAGAACACGTAATCCGTCGATATAAAATCATGATTTATCTGACGGACTCGATGTGTTAAATATATAAAAAAGATGTCAGCTCTGGTGACTCTCTGGTTTTGCTATTCTATGGTAACGTTGGTGTTGCTTTGACTTGCACAAGACGAGTTTATAAACAGTCTGTCGACAGTTATATCAGCAATTATCGTTGACGTGTCGCTGACGTGGTGAATAGAATAATCGTCTATGGTTTACTGTGTAGGTATTTCGTAATCACGTATTAAGTTTGTTATTGGGTGAAGTCGTGGACACCTGCGTCTGTGTTACCAAAATTTAGGACGGGGAGTGATCGAAAATTCTAAGTGGTCAACTTTTCCTTTAGTATGGAATCCCATACTTAAGGCGGGGCGAAAAATCGAGATTTTGAGATTAAACGAAATTTGTATTTTAAAAAAATATTTTATGGAAGATCGTTTCATTCTTCAATCTCGATGTATCGTACCCGACCAATGTGAGAGTCCAATTGGATATCCCCGCTTCGATTTTAAGAAGCATAATTTTCAAGTTCGGTGTGTATCTTAAGCCGTCATATCCCAGACTTAAGGGTAGGGTGCCAGCTTCCCACGAATTAAAAAATACTGATTACAATTTCCATACTTAGCAGAATTAAAATTACATTGTAAAGATGCCCCCTGTTGAAAATTATAGCGCAGAATTTTGCATCATGACCCCCTATTTTTATTGGCTAGGGTCCAAGAATGGGGTGTCCACGTGGTATTAAAAAAATCTGAGGCGATTCTATCGAATCATTTTCGAGATATAATTTTTATGGCAATTGTATATACTTAATCTGCTTGTTTTTATTCTACAAAAAATGCGAGAACAGGTGTTCCGCTCGGTGAAAACAAACTAGCTAAGCTCCCATAAACAGTCCGGCCGAGTGCTTTTATCATGCATCTCGGAAACCCGGATAATACGAAGTAATGACTGACAGTACAGTAGTACTGTACTGTCATCCTAGCTACTAGCGGAGTCACGGTTCCGATCAAAGACAGGTCAGGCTAGGGGCTATCAGAGCCCATAATAATAACCCTGAACCTAAAGTCCAGCACACCACCCGGAGCTGTGACCGTAGCTAATAGGGCTAGGCAAGCGGAGCTAACTAAACAGATAACAAACAGCACTTCACTGGAAACAGATATACTTTTAGCTGGGTGCCCGGGGACTTGTCCCGGCACAACCCACCACTGCGGCTAAGGCTAATCACACCTCCAGGATTTGAAATAAGCAGACTCTAGCCACTGTAAAGCCGGTCGGCATAGCCGAGTTCAGCTGACGGATTCCAAGGCAGGAAAACATCTGAAGTAAGTTGAGACGAGACACCATAAATGTTGACACCACCAGACCCAAGTGGGTCAGGCGGATCCCAGAGTGGAGTGGCAAAATCATCAGATTGCAAAGCCGCTGAGGTCGATTGAGAAAAGAACGGTGCCACATCCCGCGGCGGTAATGACGAACCAGTAGTAACCACAAGCGGGCAAAGAGAATCCAGTAATGCATCACCGGGATGAACTGCACCGTAGCCGTAGGTGGCTCCGGGCACAACCAGGCCCCTGACACCACCGCCGACCACGAGGGTCGGCATCGCCGTAGCACTGAAGAGAAACGTAGCCACCATGAAAAGAGTGAGCGCAAATTCACCGATGCCAAATGGCCTGGAGCCTCTGGGGACTCCGAACCGCCGTCGGCGGTGCACCCCCCTCAATTTCAATCAGGCAGACACCAGGAGGGTAGTTGGAGCCCTCCCCATCATCATCGGAATCACACACCTCAACAGGCTCAGGGTCAATGTCAAACCAGTCAGGGTGGACAGTGTTGAATGTTTTGAAAGAGCGGTCAGCAGGAGCCATCGGGCCGAGAGCCAGAGAGGCAGACGGCGGCACAAAGGCGGCACGGCTGGCCTCATGCAAGTCAACCGGCTCACAATGCACGGGTGCAGAGGCCTTCGGCAGCAGCTGCTTGTCAGTGGTCGGCTCAGCGACACCACCAGCAAGCGGACCGCTGACCGCAGCAAATGCAACACGGCCAATGGAAAGATGCTCAGCAGGTGCAGACTCAGCAGAGGCAGCAGCATCCTTGAACTGCTGCAGGGCCGTAGGCTCTGGAGCAAAGGAATGCGCAGACAGTTCGCAGATTTCAGGTTGCCCCACGAGAGCACATAAGTGCTCCATGGACCCCTCATCCCCAACGTCATAGTACCGCTGAAAACGAAGGGCAAGCACGTCGGAGTCATAAGACTCGACGGCTTGGCAGTAGGATGCCGAGATGGACAGTGGGTGAGTGTCCTTGTGAGGACACTCACTCAGCCAATGCTTTGACCCAACGGCGCGGCACTTCTCGTGCCTGCACGCTGGGACAAAGGTGCCAGACCGCTTGTCAAAAGCCACCTCCGGAGAGGCGGAGTGAGCAAGCGGTTGCACTCCAGGTCGGTGGAAGTTGCGCGGAGTGTGTTTCCCAGGAGGCGGCTTGGAGCCACCCCTCTTAAGGGAATCCACATCCCGCTGCAACTTGACCAACTGAGCACTGAGCCGATCAATGGCCGAAGCCAGGCCAGTGTCAGTGGTGCAAGATGCCACAGACATGGGGCGCCCCGCAGTGCGTTTGCCCGAGAGCCGCCCGCAGCGGTACTGCTCGCGCACGCGCGCCTGCAGGGTGAGCAGACTCACAGCCGCACGCTGGTCAGCTCGAGCAAACGAGTCAACCAGCGTGGCGTAAGCCGGTCCAGACAGGGCAGAGAGGAATTGCCTTTTAACAGCGTCTTCGGGCAGCGTCGTCAGACGCTGTGCATCCCGAAGGCAGCTGTTGAAGAGGCGAATCCCCGCGTCAGGGTCACACTCGTCAGAAATCCTCACTTCAAGCAGCTCAGTCAGAGCGTCGAACGGAGTCGACGCGTCAGCAAGCATACGCACCACCTCCAGGGTGGCGCGTTTGCCATCAGCAGGAACATCCGCACCAGCAGCCTCTACCCAATTACGGGCAGGAGACCCTGGCGCAGTCAGCAGCAGCAGCACAGAGTACAACAGTTCATTGACAGCAGGCAGAACAGGGGTGTCAACAGCAGTCAGATCAAACAGGGGTGCGAATGCCGTCGACTGCAGCGTGAAAAGTTGCTGAAGCTCGGATACCAATTGAGAAAAAATGTCCGAAGCCGATGTTTCGTCCCCACGGAATTTTGCGATCTTGTCGCCCAGAACTTTCGTCGCTGCGGTTTTTGAACTCTGAACGTCGAATGAATCTCTGCGCAACCGATGCACGAGTGTGGCAGCCGCAGTCGAGGCCTCCGACGCAGCCGAATCCAAGTGCGGAGTAGTGGGCGTGGCTGCGTGCAATGCTCCAACATCATCAAAAATCGTTGCTAATTTACGCGCCCTAGCGCGTGTACGTGGTTTCTGCGGTGTATCCATTCTCAAAATGACGGTGAGATGGGAAGCGTGGGCTAGTGTGGCGGCAGTAGAGTAACTAGAAGATGCAGCGGCCAATTCCTGCAGAAGTCTCAGCAATAAAAACAACATCAAACAGGTCATGAGCCGATTGGCTAAAAGTGGTTGCGACCCACAATACGCGGAATGCCCTCTCCACCGGCCAGGTGAAACGTAAAAAGAAGCCATAGCGAGCGACGATACTGCTGCCGAAAAATGTCTCAAACTGATCTCCACCTCAAGAAGAGGCCATACCGCGAAAAGTAAACTACTGCCTAAGGGGGCGCCCACCCCATCTCTGTGTCAAAACTTAGCCAAACATGGCAACAGCTAGGCGCTGTGCCATCAGAATTACCGGGAAAGTGGTGACGCGCATAACCTGCGAGAACAGGTGTTCCGCTCGGTGAAAACAAACTGGCTAAGCTCCCATAAACAGTCCGGCCGAGTGCTTTTATCATGCATCTCGGAAACCCGGATAATACGAATTAATGACTGACAGTACAGTAGTACTGTACTGTCATCCTAGCTACTAGCGGAGTCACGGTTCCGATCAGAGACAGGTCAGGCTAGGGGCTATCAGAGCCCATGATAATAACCCTGAACCTAAAGTCCAGCAAAAAATAGATCTCGAAAATGGTTCGATAGCGCTGACGGTCCGGTTTTTTTCAGCCTTGCGACCCACGTACGCGTAAGACCGTAGACCCGAACGACTAAGCCGGTTACGACACGGACGACTACGAGGACCTCGCCGCCGACGGCAGCTTCATCGTGAAGCCGCGGGCTCCGGCCGTTTCGGCAAATCATGCGTCGGAGCCCGCGACCCACGTGCCTGAGTCTGGTGGTGCTTCCCGCACCTACGGATGTGGCAAGCCGCCATGGGGCTTCCCCGCACGCGCGGGCCCGTGGGGATTTCCTTACTTTATCTCCCTCATTCTTTTCATCTCGATCATGGGTGTGGGGGCTGCCGCATACATAGCGGCCAATGACATTGACTCTGTGCAGGTATCGGGTCGGGCTGCACCGCAGCCTGTCCCTACGTTTCTAGACGGGTTCAATACACGTGTTGAACACGTATTGGAGGCATATTGGAGGCATATTGAAGACGGTATGCTAATATCTGGACATTCCAATACACGTGTAACATATTGGCCAAACTATTGAACCGCGATCAGCCTGGACACAGCGAAAATGAGTATGCTAGCATGGGCACCCAAATGGTGTCAGACTCACCCACTAGCACTTGGTATCATCTAAGGAAGGGTCTAGCGTTATGGGGACAAGTTTTCACGGCATTTGGACGCGTATCGCAGAAGTCGGTTCTGGGGGGCTTTTTGAATTGGGGCCCCGATGTATTGAAATAAGGCAAAACGATTGGAGGGGTGTTCAATATGTCTGCAACCGCCTGCAACACACGTACTGAATATGTGTTGAACACATGTTGAAACATTCACGCATACGGAATCGTTCAATACATGTGCAATATGTCTACAATCAGATGAATCATTCAACACGTTTGCAATATATGTGTTGAACACATATTGAAACATTCCCTCATGCAGAATATCTTTAGTACATGTGCAATATGTCTACAATCAGAGTGAATTATGCAACACATGACTGCATGGGGTAAAGGGGTAAGACCCCCCTGCTGCTCACATATTGCATAATACTTACAATATGTCCGCAATACGTATCTGGTATATTACAGGTATATCAAATGTGTACAGAGGCACTACTATGCGTCATCACACTTTCTGCAGTACCACATTCCAGTGGGGATGTCGGTGAGCCCTGCGCATCGCACGTGCATAGCCTCTTTGCAGCCTGCCCTCTCACACAGAAGGAGCTCGCCACCGACTCTACACTTCCCGCATGTGTCAAAGTGACCATCACTACCTACGGGCCTATCAACGAGTGCAAGTTTCTCCATATTGCGGTCGCTCGTATCAAGTATCACCGCTGAATCCATGCAGGGGTGTTTGACTATCACTACTTGCGCTTGGACTTGATTGGCCAGTAGGTAGGGCTCTCGGTTGTCCATAGTGTACTTGGAGGTGTCCCATGGGTTGAAGGTGTAGTAAGCCTCGGACACCTTGTCCACGCCGAGGATGGAGTTCTTCAGCTTGAAGCTTGCGATCCGAGCTTCCGTGGGCACGGGTAGCCAATCACACTTTAAAAAAGTGTAGAGCACACCGCCAATGCTTACCCGCAGAATGGCGTTGATGATACCATACCTGCGCACGAAATGTTCAATGTTTTTGTAATATACGTACAACATACCCTCAATATGTTGGGGACGTATTGCATATATGTTGCAGAGATAGATATACGAAAAGGCAAAGAAGCATGCAAACTGGTGGTTGAGGTCGTACCTGTCCTCCCACTCGTCATCGGCATCGGCATCATTCTTGGGGAAGGATGCGCGGACGAAACACTGGGTTGTCACTTTCCATTTGTCCCCGTCTCTAGTGCGATAGAAGACACCGCCGATGTTCACCTTGTTGTACTTGGAACACATGGGTTCGGGACCCATCATGAGCGACTTCTCGTAAGCCGTGTATTGACGACCAAGCCATCCTTCAGGGTCCTCCAATGAACCGAACGCGATCGCGGGCACAACACCCACCTCTTGTCGGTGCCGCAGTGCTTGTTTAGAGCGCGCGGCATTCTCCCTGTGATGACAACATATTCTTAGTATACTTACAATATATGATAAACATACAAAAACAAGTTGACAATATGTTGCAGGTATACTACAGATAGTACATGCGTGCGAGCTTGCAGGTTGCACCTCCGCCGGAACAGGTCGTACTCAGCATGTTGTTGAAAAAGCTTTCGGTAAGCGGGAATACTCGCTCGCATCCAGCGGGTCAGTTGGTCAATCTCCAAGGACGTTAGCTCCAATGGCTTGCCCTTCTCCCCGAAGGTAGTGACCACGATGCCGGGAGCGGGGCCCGCCATCAAAGCCCGCGGGACACGGCCGGCAGTAGCTCTTTCTCGGTTCAAAAGCATGGTCAGGATGCCTCGTAGGGAGCGCAAGGTTTTCAACCTTAGATAGCCGTTCATGATGCTTGCCACGGGGAACGCATTGTTCTTCACCCACCTAGCTAGCTTGCCATTCATGGACTCGAAGGCATACATCCACCATTCACGCACAGGTCCGAATCGCAGGAGCAGATCGGCCCAGTGCCAGATTTTATGGGTGTTGATTGCAAGCCACTGTGGAGGACCATTCGCTTCCAAGTCCTCAAAGAAAAGTCTGGTCTGCTCTCTCAAATACTCCATATCCTGCACGTACGAATCAATACGTTTGTAACATATATTCAACATACCTGTGACATGTGGAACTCATATCACACCAACATTGAATACGTACCCGAGGTTCTATGGAATGCGCAGTGCATTCCCGTATGATGATAGTCAGTTTGGACACAATGTCCTGCAGCGCATTGTCGACTTCACCATCATCGCGAGGCCAAGAGGACAATACCGCCAACAACTTGGACTCGAAAGCCTTCAAAGCCGCATGCGCCTTGAGGTGCTTTGCGTATTTTGCGCCGTTGGAGGCGGTTGAGGTGCGCAACAAATGCTTATGCCCATCGCCCCACCGGGTGACTCCCCGCAACTCCTTCAAGAAGGCGAGTGCTGTTTCCCGAGAACGTAAGGTGGTCGAAGCCTTCGGACGCGGTGGGATCCCCCATGGACCGTTTGTCATTTTGTACACCTCATGCGGTTCCCCTGTCCGTGTTGCCGTATACCGTCAACACATGTATGGCATATTGAACACAATTACAGAAATGTTGCACTAATACAAAACTCACCTTTCGAATTCTGCACCCACTCCGTTTGCCCCCATTCTGGGTGCAGGCCCTCCTCCTCGGCAAATTTGCGCGCGGCCTCGTTGAAATCCAGCCCAAGCAGCGTTGTTGCAAGCCTGTTTCCCAAGTTCATGATTTCGTGCATAGGATCATAGAGCCAATCCAACGCCTAGTTAAAGTACGACAACCTTGCGAATGCGGCGGGCAACTTGAATCCGGTGGCCGAGAAACGTTCCGCCATGTCCGCTTTCGACCAACCTGATTTGGAAAGTGCCTCGTGTATTTCGCCCATTCGCTTGACAAACTCATGCGTGTAGTTCTCCGGCGGCCTTGCATGGCACGTGCACAAGTAATACAACATATTTGTGGTATGTTGCAGGCATGTTGATGCATGTTGCAAACATGCTGCAAACATGCTGCAAACAATCCTTTACCTTGCACTCCCGCCGGCTAGTGGAGGGCTCGTGGGTGCCTCAGCATTGGGCGGCGGGGGGGACTCCTTGCTTTGGGCCTCGTGCGCCTCGGGGGGCGCCTCGCCCGCATCTCTGCACAATATCGTCCCAACATGTGTTGAACATCCCATCGACATGCTGCAACCATCACGATAGCGTGCTGCAGCACTATTGCGGCGAGCCACGTGAGGAATGGTGGGAGGGAAACCATGCCCCACGAGAGTCCCTTACCTTGCACTCCCGCCGGCTAGTGGAGGGCTCGTGGGTGCCTCAGCATTGGGCGGCGGGGGGGACTCCTTGCTTTGGGCCTCGTGCGCCTCGGTCGGGGGGCGCCTCGCCCGCATCTCTGCACAATATCCTCCCAACATGTTTTCAACATCCCATCAACATGCTGCAACCATCACGATAGCGTACTGCAGCACTATTGCAGCGAGCCACGTGATGAATGGTGGGAGGGAAATCATGCCCCACGAGAGTCCCTTACCTTGCCTCTTGCATGCCACGAATCCTTTCGACAATCCGTTGCAAGCAATTAGGCACCGGTGGAACAAGTCGAAACGATTTCCCCTTAAAGGTTACCGTTGCCGGTTCTAGCTCCAAGATGTCGGAAGGTGGTAACCAAGTCGGCCACGCGGCATTGTCTGGAGATAAATCGTGCGCCAATCTGGAGAAATCGTGCGGGAGCAGTTGCGTTGGCAGCCACTTATGATGCCATACCGTGTCCACTTCCACATAGTGCGGATCGACTTTCCTGCAATGTGTTCCAGGATCCCTACAATATAATCTCAATATGTATGCAACATATGGTAACCATGTTGCATACATGTAGCAAAGAGTCCTGTGAAGCAAGAAAGACACAACCTCGACGTCGAGAAGAAAGTGAAAGGGTGCTACCTCACGGACAACTCCAGTTCCATCGTAGATATTGGAAGATGCGGAGGCGCAATCCACGCCGAAAGGCGTTCCTTCTTCGTAATCGTTTCATACTCCGGGTCGCGGGAGCCTTCCGCGGTACTCCAATCTTCCGGGAATATGAGCTTGATATTGGGAAGGGGTTTGAGCGATGTACCCTCCTGAGCATTGGAAGGTTTGATCGGCTCTCGATCGGCTAAGCACCCGCCTTGCGCGGGATTTCTCATCGCGCGCTTGGCTAACGAAGATTGTTGTACGGGGGGGGCGCCTTCCCTTGGACGAGGGCGGCGGCTCTAGCCGAAGGCAAGCCGGTTCGATGTCGCTCCGCATCACTTGGTGATGATGATTGAGGGGATCGTTCATGGCGAGGTCGCTTTTCACCATGAACAATTTGATCTCCTCGGACCATACTGCATTGAAGTCCCCTTTACCACGCCCATCACCCTTCGAAAATGTACTGCAACTATGTTGTAATATGTTGGACATATACTGCGGACATATTGACGATATGCTGAAGGAACTTTCAAGTAAAGCAATAACCCAAAAGTAGGTTTTCGGACCCCCCCCACAAAAAACGCACACAAGCTATGTCGCAAAATATAGCTCCTGAGTCCATATAACAAGTCTCACCAGAATTGAAGAACATGTTTTTTCAACTTTTTTAGGGCTCACTTCAACACTTCCGCAGCATACTGAAAGGGGGGGCTAAAGGCAGGGCTCAAGGTCTTAAGCCCTCACGTATTGAAGCCCTCACGTATTGAAGTGAGCCCTCACGTATTGAAGTGATCCCTGCCTTGAGCTCTGCAGGCGGTTGCACGCGGTTGCACGCGGTTGCACGCATATTGACCTTTACAAAAATTTAAAAAACTTTTTAGAGGAGAATCTGTTCAATACTACTTCAATACGTGAGGGCTCATTCTAATACGTTAGCGATTGCAGGCGTATTGAAATGGCGTATTGGAGATGTATTGAAAACTGCTGATGTCAGCTTTGCCAGTGCCACGTCAGACGGATCTTCGCAAAACTGACTTGGCACTTTTTCGACCCATCTCCAATACGCCATTTCAATACGCCTGTAATCGCTAACGTATTGCAGTGAGCCCTCATGTATTGCAGTAGTATTGAACAGATTGAACAATTTTCGGGGAAACAATTTTGGAATTTTAATTTTTAGGAGAATCTGCACCCCTCGTTCGTGAATCGAACGGCCGAAATCGTAACTCAAGAAGTACCCCCAAAATACTCAAGAAGTCCCCCCGAAATGGCCCAAAATATGGTCTGGCAAAACCCTTCACTGAGACTCGAACTCATCACCCCAAGGGTGTGAGAGCGACGCTCAACCACTAGACCATTACAATGGATTGAATAAGTAGAGCGTAGTCATTTTTATTAATTCCAATGCTCATGTCACTCATCTCACTGAGAGTCTGAGACATCGCATCGCATCGCATCGTCATCATCGTCGTCATCGTCGATCGTGCTCGCATGACGATGACGAGTCGATCCGATGTGACTTCTGAACGGCAGGGAAAGTTTTTGAGCACTTCGAATTTTCTGAACGGTCAAGTTCAAACACACGTTATTGCACTCTTCACAGTTCGCCGTCAGCAGTGTTGCAGCAGCCTCACCAGTGAGTTGCGTGCTGTGATATTTTTAATTCTCACAGGTTGCAATATGGCACTGGTTTGCAGTGCATGTTTTGGTTATGCGTGTGTATTATTTTGTGTGTGCTTCGCGCGCTCATACTTGGCATGCGTGAAACTTTGACTAGGGAGTGAACGGGAAATTCCCGCGAGTCCTTTGCACTCGATATAGTTGGTTCAAATCCAACTCACTCCACATCCCCCTTTTACTTTCCTTTGCTTCTTTCGTTGACGACTGCTAATTTCTTTCTTCTTTACTAAACGTTAGTTGGTTGGTTTCGTTTTTCAGATCCGCTGAAAACGTTCGCGTGGCGAAGTCATATTAGGTTTTCATCTCGCGTTCATATTCGCATTTATTTGAGGTTGCTCGGTTGTTAATTATGTTTTCAATAAAGGTTTATTTTGTGCTTTTCCGCTTTTTACTAAGTGTTGGCTCTTTACTTTCCTTTTCAGATTGGCTGTTTTCGAGGAGGGCGAAATGGAGGAAATCGACCGCCTCGAGTACAACGTCAACTTCAAGCATCCCTTCAAACATTCTAGGTTGATAAGTCCTTTATGTTTTCAATAGAATATTCTTTTGTGCGTATCCGCTTTTTTACTAAGTGTTGGCTCTTTACTTTCCATTTTAGATCGGTTGTTTTGGAGCGAAGCGAGATGGAGAAAATCGACCGCCTCGAGTACGACGTCAACTTCAAGCATCCCGTCAAGCGTTCTAGATGAATACATTGATTTTAGGTTGGCATCTTGTAAATAGAAAGTGCACGAGTAGAACATCATTTTGCGTATTGTAAATAGAAAGTGCACGAGTAGAACATTATTTTGTGTATTCGTTGGTATGATAAAATTTGATAGTCCCATTCGTATTCCTTTCTGCCTAGCTAGATACATGTTAATCGTAGTAAAGATGCTCGAGTGTTCCCTACTATTCTTATTTTGTTTATCTCGCATAGCATACGCATAGTGGAAACATAGTGAACACACTGCATGTTGCAAATGTGCAATATGTATGCTATAGGTCTATAATATATATCCAACATAGGCAACTTTTATTTCAATACATATGCAATATGTCCACAGTATATATACAACATATTGAATTTGCATGTTCAATACGTATACAATAGGTCCGCAGTATGTATCCAACATACTGAATGTTCCGTTTCAATACATATGCAATAGGTCCGCAATATATATACAACATATTGAATTTGCATGTTCAATACGTATGCAATAGGTCCGCAGTATGTATCCAACATACTGAATGTTCCGTTTCAATACATATGCAATAGGTCCGCAATATATATACAACATATTGAATTTGCATGTTCAATACGTATGCAATAGGTCCGCAGTATGTATCCAACATACTGAATGTTCCGTTTCAATACATATTCAATAGGTCCGCAATATATAGACAACATATTGACTTTACATGTTCAATACGTATGCAGTAGGTCCGCAATGTGTATCCAACATATTCAATGTTGACTTACAATATGCATACAATATGTGGGCAATATGTCTGCAACATGCCTTCATAGTGTTTGCGACATGCATGGTGCATGTCTCCAACCCTATACTACACATGTGTTGAAGGCATATTGAAATAACTCTCTGCATCAGAACTTCAATATGTCTCCAATACATGAGGGCTCACTGCAATACTATGTTGCACACATGTTGGAGCGCTTGCAGGCATATTGCACACATATTGTAACATTTTTTATTGTATTGAACATTTATTGTCAATACGCGTGCAATATGCCTGCAATATGTGTTCAATACGATGTATTGCACGCGTCCAGAAACGTAGGGTGTGCTGTGCAGGGGGGATTCGTTATGCATCTACACTGGTATCTCCGAGCTGGACCCCGTCACTCTGGATGCGGTATTGCGCTCCCTGGGTGCTGCGACGGTGGTTCACCGGCCGCCTGAGCCCGCCACTGGAGAGCAATGCTGCTCTGCTGCAAGCTACTACCGTGAACATTGTGGTGACGGTGCTCCTCTGGACTTTGACCCCGAGTAGCTTTCCTTCTGGCTCTGGCAGTGCACCACTCTGGTGGTGTACTGAGATGTGCTTTGACCTCAACATGGTCTTCAATTTGGTTTATGCTTTGCTTTGACATCTACAATCTTCAATTTGGTTTGCTGCCACAGTGCTTTTCAGCAGTTTAGCAGGACTTGAGTGCCTGTGTGTTTCTGCTCTTGTGCCGGCTAGAGGGTTTCAATTTGTGTTTTAGAATAGCACAGGTGGATTAGCAGTTAGCGTTTGTCACCCTAGCTCCTACCCTAACTTATCTTAACTTCTCTGGCGTACCTGTCAGTCACCACCCACAGTGTCGGGGTGGTGTGCTGCAATCTGTATAGGCAGCCCTGACCGGGAGTCCCGGTGCAAGCCCCTATGACAGACTCCTAGGTAGCCAACACTGGACCGTGACTGATCCGTAAGCCCGTGTTGTGACACACCGAGTGTCACATATAGTTAGACTCGAGACCGTTCCTCGGAATTCACGGCCGGGAATTTCAGATTCATGGCCGCGAATCCTGATTCCGTGACCGTTCCGGGTATATCTAGCTTAGGGTTTATTTCTTATGAGAATTTATCTATATTGGTTCACTGATTGTCTGATATCTTGAACCGGGATATTCCAGTACAAAATAGATGACATATCATCTATTTTTAATAATTTGTTTTAATAATCATGGAAATGGTCAGGACTCAGGTTCGATATCGCGAGACGATGACAACCTGGGAATTGCGTCATACCAGGCTGAAATCAAGCGTGTAGTATTAACCAATCTAGAATGGTGTGTCCACGTTGTCTCCCAAAAAATCTGAGACGGTTCGATCGTAGGTTCGTAGCATTTTCGATAATTTATATAATTAATAATAGGAGGTTGGGGATGTCACTCTCACAAGTCAGAGCCTCCGGACGCGGCGATTTTCTCCCAGTTTATCGATTTTTTCTTTTTAATTTTCTGTGGTGACACTGTAGTCCGGAGGTTCTGTCTCTAGTCCGGAGACAGAACAGAGGTCGAGAATCGCGCGATCGGCCGCGCAGCGGCCGAAGCTCGTAACCTCTGACTGCAGTCGATACAATTAACAATCAACAATCGAATGGCGATTTTCGACGGGCTTTCGACGACCTTTCGAAGTTTTTATTAGGCTCTGGATAAAATGTCCCCTCCCGACGCCAGCCCGCGTGCGGTTTAGTTGTAAAGAGATAAACGCAAAAGCGGAAGAAGGACTACGATGAGCTCCGCAGAGCGCTGACGTGCACGCTGTCGTGTGAGTGACGACCTCGCAGAGTGCATCAAGATGCTGCGAGTCAAGCAGGTATATATTGCTCCGTGTATAGCACGGTTTTCATACAACTAACCACATCTAGCGGCAGTAGGCTGGAACACTGCCCAGCTTCTATCACCAACCCAAAGAACCTATTCAATTGTCTACTCTCTTTCTCTCTCTCTCTCTCTCTCTCTCTCTAATGTACCGTTTCACAACTCAGTGCTCCGTCTACCGTCAGTTTTAGTCTGCGCGCTGTGTACTGCTGCTGCTTGCACACGTAGGAATGATTCTTCAGCATCAGAAATGCGATCTGTGCACAACTCCGCTATCGCTATTTTCCGATATTTTGCCTACTGTATGAACGCGAGACCATGTGATGATGCTCCCGTTTTGCGTTCCGTTTCCCGTAGACCCAATAGAGGGCGTGAATTTGCGGACGACATGAAGTCCGGATCTTTCATACCGGCCATCTATATTGCGATGACTGTCTGTCAACAAGGAATCCTAAAGTGGCTTAATTCTAGCTGGTGAGGGAGAATATTCTGAGCGAGAATTCTCGAGCTACAACTGAGACTACCTGTCTCCCTAGCGAGTATAGAGCTATCGATGGCCCTTGTGGAGTTCAAGACTGTCGGTTCTCTCAGCACTATTGTGGGTTTTGCGTGAAAGGTCCGAAACATTTCACGTTCGTGCATTCTGTTATGTCAC
This sequence comes from Cymbomonas tetramitiformis, assembly GCA_001247695.2. Classification (NCBI taxonomy): domain Eukaryota; kingdom Viridiplantae; phylum Chlorophyta; class Pyramimonadophyceae; order Pyramimonadales; family Pyramimonadaceae; genus Cymbomonas; species Cymbomonas tetramitiformis. Next base: position 10,862 of record LGRX02004169.1, on the reverse strand, counting down.
TGCGTGACACGCTTCGCGAGACGTTTTTCGAAATTGGAGATCGGGATGAAAAAGCAACGTGCCTGCTTTGCACCGTAGATTTCGTGTGCGTTCCATGCCAACATACATGCGTGTCACCACACGAACCAGTCTCAACCACCGCTGTCGTCGTTTGCAGACCGCTCTCATCACACGCTCCACAGTGCCCGCGGAGTTGAAGCGCAAAGAACCTGGCACGACTAAAAGAGCCTACAAGGTGCTCGCCCTCGTATCCCTACAACCCGCGAATCCGTTCAAACAGGAGCGCACCCAGGTGCCGGATCGAGCTCCGCAGAACGAATATTCGCAGAGCAGCTCAGAGAGTGCCTGCAATTACATGCCACACCCGCATTTCAACCAGCCCCGGAGCTCAGAGATTGCCTGCAATTACGTGCCAAAGCTGAGTTTCAACCAGCCCCGGAGCTCAGAGAGTGCCTCTGCAGAGTGCCTGCACATGCCACAGCCGCGTTTCAACCAGCCCCGGAGCTCAGAGATTGCCTGCAATCACATGCCACAGCCGAGTTTCAACCAGCCCCGGAGCTCAGAGATTGCCTGCAATTACATGCCACAGCCGCAGATTTCAACCAGCCCCGAAGCTCAGAGATTGCCTGCAACACATGCCACAGCCGCGTTTCAACAATTACATGCCAAAGCTGCGTTTCAACCAGCCCTGAGCTCAGAGAGTGCCTGCAATTACATGCCACACCCGCGTTTCAACCAGCCCCGAGCTCAGAGATTGCCTGCATCACATGCCACAGCCGCGCCTCAACCAGCCCCGGAGCCTCAGAGATTGCCTGCAATTACATGCCACAGCCGCGTTTCAAGCAGCCCCGGAGCTCAGAGATTTGCCTGCATCACATGCCACAGCCGAGTTTCAACCAGCCCCGGAGCTCAGAGAGTGCCTACAATTACATGCCACAGCCGAGTTTCAACCAGCCCCGGAGCTCAGAGAGTGCCTACAATTCCATGCCACAGCCGCGGACCTCCTCCAGAGGAAGCGTCCTTTAGCGAACCCTGCTAACGTCGCACCAGTCTAGACGGACGGGAACTCCTATTTGACGTGAGTCGACGTTCTTGGTTGCCCCAGATTTCACACAGAGGTCGCACCCACGTCCGATGGGAGAATAGAAGCAAAGCAGTTTGCGCTCCCTAGAATCCTGTGGTGATGGCGTGCTTTACATCGTTGGCCGCAGCTCCCTCCTGGCAGCAAATTGCGTGGAGCTCGTTGCGACCGCCGCGATGTGGCGCACTCCGCGGTCCCGATCCGGAGCAAACGGGAGATCCAAGTGCTCCTCGACTCAAGCGACCCGCGTGGAAGCTACTCCGAAGCCAGCCGCCCCTTCCGCCGCACAGTCTACACGGAGGAGATGGACTGGGTACAGCACCGCTCCTCGTCGCGGCTCTTTGACAACTTATGGACCACGCTGTCCTCAGGAGTGGTGCGTGCCTGAGACCCGCCAGCCTACGATTTTATATCGACGCAAATCGTTCGATGCAAATTTTCTATCCACCAATACACTTTGCCCATCGGTTGCCTCCCCCTTGAATCGCGTTCGGTGGCGTGAGGTTCAGGTGCGTTCACTGTGGCTAGAGGTGGGGTCTGTGGCCACCGTGGCCGTGGCAGTTGTCCTCTGGAATTCCGCCGTCCTAGACTACACGGATTTCTCCATGGTAAACACATTAGTCCCTAAGACACGTGCTCGTAGGTTTGATTCCTTCTCCGCACATTCCAGTTTGTTGTTGTGACACCCTAGCCCCCCGTCTTACGCATTGCAGGTAAACCACCTTGGACCACTATCAAATCTACGTCTGTTTGCCCTCAAGCTCTCCGGTCTCCCCTTTACGCTGTCCAGTCCGGCTCTCGGCCTGCTTCTTGTATTCCGGACGAATGCGTCATATGCACGGTGGTTGGAGGCTAGGACCGCTTGGGGTCGCATCTCAAGTCACACACGGAATGTGGTAAGGCAGTCACTGGCGTGGGGTAGGTTTCACCACTCCCACCTGCCTGGATAAACAGAGTCGTGGATATAAGTGAACAGGGCAGTGTAAGGCTGCGTGGACGCCATTGAGTGGTGGCTGCGATGCGCCACCCTTGCTCCCAGACTCTCGTTCAGTGTTTGTATTGATGTGGGAGGATGTTGTTTCGAGGGCTGTGTGATTTTATCTCGATCGTTCTGATTCAGAGGGTTCTTGGTCAAAATCAAGCATTGGTCATATTATATCCTGCCGTGGTGAAAACTTTGTTACCGTTGAGCCAATTTGGCTTGCAAGTTGAACCATACCAACTTACCACACCATATTTGCTGGATACATCTATTACTTGTTAGCCATTTGGAAGCTGGCAGTTGTGGGTTGATTTACGACAGACGGAATTTTGCTAGCCTCTTCAATCACAGAGTAATGGATGTTACCCGTATGAATCAACGCAATCATAGGAAGCAGGATATGCGCCTGATTCCCACGCAGTCATGCGGTCTAAAGAGGTCAATTCTTCGAGGGCGTCTCAGGATTATGAAACAGCACTGTCACCTTAACGTCGTTTGTACTTGTTCGACAGATCGAGCGGTAATAAACGCTTTTGCAAAGTTTATCGACAAAGATGATGGGTTTGGAATAGCAAGATGTACACGGGAGGCTGTGTGGATGCAGGCCAGGGTGACCTAGAACAAGTGCAGCGCATTGCCTGTCTGGGCGGCGCATTCGCTCGCTGCCTGAGGCAGGACTTGCAAAGCGTATCTGACTCCCAGCTGGAGCTGGAGCTCGAGGGTTTGGTCGGAGTTGAGTTGACTGAGCTTCTCATGAAGACAACCAGACGCCCAGCATGCGCATTAGGTGCGATTACCTTCTCCGTAGGTGTCCCGCCTCTTGCTCGTCTTCAGAAATAAAAAATCAATTACGCATGTCAGCATGTAGATGGCGTATCACAGGTTTGACATGATTTTCTGGGCTGTAGATAGCTTTGTCGCGCCTTCTCATTTCTGTCTCAGAGTTGAAAAGAAGAGTCGGACCGAGACTCCTCCATCATCCCACCTCACCGTCTCGCTGTCTCAGCATGTTTTATTATAGCCTTGTTCTTTAGACGTCTATGATAGTAATAGGTGACAATCCACACGATGTTGACTATGCATGTATGAGACTGTATAATTGTATGATACTGATTGATTGTGATTGAACTCGTAGACCGCATCATTTAGATTATTCTTCCTATAATCTCACCAACGACAAAGTTAACATGCCCGATGCTCTGCAATGCCGAGCTTTAAACGATGACCACCAAATAAAGTCATAACCGTGTCTAGTGAGTACGAATGATAACTGAACAAAGCTAGCATTATCTTTGGACACAGGACCACCACGTGCTCAAACACGCTCAATATCGAGTCAATGCGCATTGTCGCACAAGCACACATAAAGGATTTCGGCCTCTATTCTGATTTTGCGTCGATGGGGCACGGTTTGTTTCAGGCCTGCTCTCTGCGGCGATTAACAACGAGTTGGATCTGGATGATCCAAAGCGAGCGATCGAGATGGACAAGTCATTGATTATTTTGAATGAGGCCTTAGAGACATGTGAGAGATTATATTCGTCCCCAGGTACGCACGGTGGTGCATAGGTGCCATACATGGCAAATATGAATTGATAGTTCAAACTTGAATGCGATGTATCATCGTGTCAAATGCAGTGCACACTTTGTGAACTAGCACAGTCTGACCACATTGTGTTTGTTTGTTGTGTATGCACACTTTTGCCACCCCTTCACTACGGTCTGCCAAGGTTTCCCTAAATTGTCGGTGTTGTGGCATGTTCATGATTTTGAGGTGAAGTGACTAACATAATCCGAACTCCCTCCGAATTCAAGCCAAAAGAGGGTGTGACGAAGTATATGTGAGCATGTATGGAATGTAAATCCTTTCGTATCTGACCCACCACACTATTGCCGCACATGTCCCACCGCCATCCCAGTGCCCCTTGTGTACACCAGACACACAGGTCGCTTCCTCATTGTGTGGCTGCTCCTAATGCCGTTGGCACTTTTTGAGCCCTTATCGACGGCATGGAACCATTTCACCTTGATCCCAGCTAGTACCTTGATCGCAATATTCTTCTTTGGAATAGAGGAGCTTTCCGTTCAATTGGAGGAGCCCTTCTCAATCCTGCCCTTGGATATCATATGTGACAACATTGATGACGGCGCCAATGAGATGATACGCTTTTCCAATTTAGCAAAGTCCCTGCAACGAGACTAATAAGATTGTGTGTGTGTGCTCATTCGCGATTGTTGGTCAAGATCAATCTCCAAAAAGTGGTTGATTCTTGGGAGAGTGGGTGACTTAAGTTCGGGGATTTACAGTTTTCACATGGCATTTACATTGTTTCTCATTTCGCGGTAAACACGATTTGAAAACCTCATTTTCGTAGATGTGATGATGTATGATGTAAGTATGTTACAAAATCCAATAAGCACACAACGCAAAACATATTGTTCCGTAGACAAACGGCATGACCAGGCTTGAACCCAGCCTTTAGCAACAAAAAACAAGTATCCTTGCACCAGTAAACTGAAATATTGTTAGTGCTTCGGCTTAGCGTATCTACAAAAGGCTTGCAATCGCAGTGCACTCAAGGCTTCCTTGGCCAATCTTCTGATTGTGCAAACGCACACGGAACCCCACCGTGTTAACGAATTTGTAACTCATTTTAGGACATTGGCGCGGAAATCACTTATTTTCGCCTGATGCTATTGCGTTTGAATCGCGCCGCATTAACGTTTGATGGGAATCGACGGTGGCAGCGCAACAAGCTGAAATGTTCGGACACAAATGGCTCCGAAAATTTCAGCCGCTCGAGATGAAGTTCATGAAGTGGTCCATTCCAACGATACCATCGTCTGTCAGAAAATGTTGGAGAGGCGATTTGTATTTTGAATTACTTCCGTTCTAGGTCGTTTGCTGCGGAGACTGCGCGAAAAATGCGCAGCCCCAAAAGGCCCGTATATTCGCGCATTGATGTCGTTGTAACGAAAACATGACATATTCGTTTTTTACATCACGAAGGAGCAGTGCCGAATTGGGCGCTGGTTGTATGGGGAGCTGTAGTCATTTTTCCGGGGTCGGTAGTCAACATATTTAATTGGTCAAATAAGGAAAAAATGTTTAGTCATAATATAAACGAAGATATCATTAATGGGGGAGATGTAGTCATCGGTGTATAATTAATGGGCGAGATGTAGTCAATCTGGCTCAGCCAGTCGCAACATGCAATCACGCAGGCAAAAATTTAAAATCTTACAATACCCCAACGGTTACTAATTCAAAGATAGCTGTTCTCCTTGAAAACTGCAATAGCTACTGCATGCTACATTCTTGCCTAGTTTCTTGTCAGGTTGCTCGGCCTTCGAGTGGCCACGGACATATGAGGGTTGGGTGTTCAGCCCGAGACGTGTGGGCATGCACTTCCCTCCCAAATTGGGTGCTATAGTGAACAGTGGATCGCGTGATCGTATCCCGCTGTGAACCGTAATGAACCGGACCAGATATTGGAGGCGCGTGACCCCTCTGAGACTACCGAGCACATCCGAGACGGTGAACTGAACGATTAGACAGCAGGCTGCGGCATATCCAGCAGCCGTAAAGGAGGAACGCGCTGCCAAAATGATGGAAAAGTAACAAAACTAAAGCTGCAAAACTGGCACGCTAGTCAGCCGGGGTGCTGGGACTCGAACCCAATCTCGGAGGCGCGTAACCCCTCCAAGACTACCGAGCACATCCGAGGCATTGCACTGAACGATAAGACAGCAGGTTGCGACATATCCAGCAGTCGTAAAGGGAGGAACGGGAACGCACTGCTGAAAAGCCGACGGAGCAAAAATACTAAATCGAACCTGCAAAAACATGTACGCTAGTCAGCCGGAGTGTTTGGAATCGAACCCAATCTTGGAGGCGCGGAACCCCTCCAAGACTACCGAGCACATCCGAAACAGCGGATTAAGAGAAAAGAACGCCGTTCGCGGTATATCCAGTAGCCGTAATTGCGGCCGCAAGGGGAGATACACAATGCTGGAATAAACGCTGGAAAAGCACCCATCGCTCCATGGTCGATTCAGCGGCCATAATTATGCACGCTGAGGGTAACGGATGATGCTGTATTCTAAAAACGGTCCAGCGGCTCAGAATCAGCCCAATCGCCGCTAAACTACCGCTGCGGCACGCTACTCAGTGATTGTAAAAAAATCTCAGCAAGTCGCAGTTTCAAGGCCTCGCAGCATCGCTGCCGCAGCGAGGGAAGAGTACCTGCGCATGTTAACTTCCAGCAATTAGCAATCACGTACCCATTGCTGAATAGGCAGCACGTCCGTTGCAAGTCGTTGGTCGTGAAGACGTAGACGAGATACGACGGGCTGGTAGTACACGCTGACGAGGTCGATTCTGAAGAGGCCCGTGGCATCCTCGTCGTCCATGGCACCTCTGCGCCGTGCGGAAGTGAGGGCGTCGTTGAAGTCCGCAATCGCTCCATGCGGGTCCTTGTTGGGCAACACGCGCACCCCGAGCAAGTCTGACGTCGCCTGGAAAGGCGCATCAACATGCAGCAGACGTTGAGCGAAACCGAACAGTACCCGCTTCCCGTCGGGTACTGTACGCGGGTGCGACTGACTTATCTAACAAGGAGCTCAAGGGTATACTAGAGCAGCCGATTCGTGGCCTCCACTCTTACCGTGACAGCGGCATCGTCGAGGGTGAAGAGGGTCGTGAAGGCCACGTAACGCATAACGCCTCCTGGATATCAGGAACTAGTCGAGCGAAGAGGGTGGCAGCATTGCTCTCGTCGCCATGAAAGCGCCCCTCCTTGCCTCCCAAGCACTTCGTCGCCACGCGCTTGGAGACAGACTCGTCGAATCGTTATTGACGAATCAAAGTTTTGATCGCTGCTGCGAAAACCGAAGCGGCATATCCACCAGCTGGCTGAGCAGCCTGTGCGGGCTGCTGGTGTCGTAGCGTGTCGCGCTGCTGCATTGTCGAAAATTGACGTTAGTGCGTCTCCTCGCCGCTGGCGCCGGGCATGGGCCCCTGCTCCGCGTCGATGGGAACATCCATGCGCCGGACGAAGTATGGACGCGGTATGTTGTTTACTTTTTGGCTTCGGCAAGGAATGCATCACGACTAACCCCAGACCGCTTCGCATTTGCACCGTCACTAAATGCCAGACGCTCATTGCAAATCCGGCAGTGCATTCTTGTTCACATTTATGAAATTTGTCTGACGATTGGACACTTATGCGCCTGATTGAAGTGGGCTCGTGGGGCAGCTCACAATTGGTCCTGCTCAGTTGCTCTTTGGGCTTCGTGGGGTTTCACATTCAAGTGAAACCCCACGCCCCGCGCCAAAAAACATATTTAAAACTCAATCTGCAATTTCAAGGATGCTCGCCGGGCCCTCTCCCGCGTTACCCCAATCATGTGGATGCGAACGTATGCAGCAATGCAACCAGCTACGTTATCATCGAATCCGGTGTGCTCACAGCTCGCCCTGTTGGCGTGCCCGCAGTTCGCCTTCTTAAGGCGAACTGTGGGCAAACTTATGAAATAAATATAAGGCGAACTGTTCACAGGTTCTTGCAGTTTGCGAGATTGTATAAATGCGAAGCTCATTTAATTGGATCCTGCCAAGTAGCCTTGAACCAATTATTAAACCTCAGCGTTGATGACGATACATGTGTGATGATTGTGACGGAGATATATGCGCCCCTGTCGCCAAACAAAGTGGAAGGTGTTTTGCATGCATGGTCGGGTGGTGACTGGGGAAGGCTCGCGGAGGTCTTGGCCACACATGGCTTAGCCCGGGTGGCGACTGATGGGTATGGCAAGATGGACGAGACGGAATGCCGGCGGGGATTAACCGTGTGACTGGCTATGGGCCTTGCAGGGGCACCGAGCATACTCTCGGATGCATAGGCGTGAGTTTGGGTGGGCTGAAAACCTTCAAGACTTACGGTCCTCGGAGCTAGTACTTCCTGCGGTGGTTGTTGGTGCACGTTAATCAACCTCGAAGAGTGTGCGCATTAGTTTTTTCCTCAGAGCACACTCTGAATGGCACGAGACCAGCCGATAAAAGCCAGCCCACCATCATCCCAGTGGACGTGCGAAGCAAATGAGGAACAGTGCGGGGCCGTGACAAGATACCATCAACTCATACATATTCCCAACCCAGATGCAAAGCAGCATGGAAAGATGGCGATACGATGTGACCGAGAATCGCCCAACAACAGTTGGCCCCAGGGTTACGGGGTAAGCGGACCCTGCTGGCATGCCCCCCAGTGGCTCGCGGTCGATGGATGGGACCCGTTGGCCCATGGTTATGCCATGAATGCAGTCACACCACACAGCATGGACATCCCATGTTAAAAAAATAGAAACATGCGGGCACCTAAGCGCTCCATACAAAAATCAAGGGAATACACAGAAGTTGGACTTCACCATCCTCTGCCTCTCCTTGCAGCAAAGGCAGACGAATACACCGAGCTCTCCAAGAGGCAGTGCCCGCCAGGATGGCACCACAGGGACACGCGCCTCCCGAAACCATCTTCCATCCGGCGGCTGTCCCCGTTCACAACGACGTGCCAGTACCTCACATCTGGGTCAAAGACCACGAGTCCGTATAATAACCGTGGGTACTGGACACGGAGAGGGGGCATGCGTCAGACGAATCCAAGACACTCCCAAAGAGCGAGCCGCACACGAATCCCCGACGCTCGCAAAGAGGCAGTACCCGCCAGAAGGGTACCACAGAACACACATACACACACAGGCTTGGTGGTGGAGATATCGCTCGCGCAGCTCGAGGGGCAGGGATGAACCGGCTTCAGGCACAAGGCGGCAATGCGCCGGCGGGGCGGATGCAGAGGGGCTCGGGTGGCTCATTTAGGCTTAGGGGGTCCCATTCTTCACTAGCGAGCTCCGAAGAATCCGGATAAGTGTCCCGAAGTGTGTGCTGAATCCTTTGATCCCCTGTGTGGGTACATAGTGCAGCCGGTCTTCTGCAGCTATGGTGTGCCAAAGGAGTCGGTCCAAGGATAAGCATTCACACCCCTAGCTTTCTCTCATGGTATGATTCCTCGGTATGATTTGTGATCCATCATCAAAGGAAGATCGCAAACCGCCCATCATCACACACAGCCCGCATGGCTCTATGCACACTTTAAGTGAGTTCACCCCACCCTTTGCGAGGGGAGCCAGCTACTTAAGTGGAAAATAGCTGCATTATTATATCGCAATGCGGCGTTGTGCATGCTGGAAATGATCTCTATGCTTATTGCAAAATAGGAGGCTTACATATGATGTGACAAACTTACTTCATTACCAGTCAGTGCACTTGACCTTCACCCTACGTTCTCATAGTTTCTCATCTCATCAAGACAACAGTCAAGCCTTTTTACCACCGCCTGATCATCGCCACATGCATCCCGTATCCACTGTACTCGCTCGGGACAGATCTGTACAATCCCGCCCACATCCCGTCAACAGTACCTTCGCTCGAACCACCAATATCTAGACTTCCCTTATAAATGAGCACACGCTAACGCTAGACGGCCAATAGAAGCTAACGCACGGACGCTTCCGATTGCTACCTTCACAACGCCTTGGCGCAAGTGCCTCATGCCTCGCTCTGACCTGGCAGGTGCTACCACGTGGAGGTATGATCCCTCCCTCGCCCTCGATATGATAAAACGTCCCTCGCCACGAAAACCCAAGCGAGTGCTGGAATCGAGGGGGGATATAATCAAGCAGGTGGATGAAAGCAGGTGCTGAATGCGACTGCCGGACAAAGAGTGGCGCCACCACAGTGACCGCGTCCTTGACTCATTCCCAAATCGTTCCCATACCCGCTTCAAACCATAAATTGCAGGGGCGCGAATGGGAAGTGGTAACTGAGCACCATTATGTGAGAGGACGACACATGTGGCACTAAGCAAATGCTCACCTGCTGGTGGATGATGGGTTCAAAACTCGCGTTTTCAGCATTAAAGCTCACCACAGCCTGTGCACCAACAAAGTCATTCCATCCAGCTCACCACAGCCTGTGCACCAACAAAGTCATTCCATCCAGCTCACTCACCACAGCCTGTGCATCAACAAAAGTCATTCCATCCAGCTCACCACAGCCTGTGCACCAACAAAGTCATTCCATCCAGCTCACCACAGCCTGTGCACCAACAAAGTCATTCCATCCAGCTCACCACAGCCTGTGCACCAACAAAGTCATTCCATCCAGCCCACCACAGCCTGTGCACCAACAAAGTCATTCCATCCAGCCCACCACAGCCTGTGCACCAACAAAGTCATTCCATCCAGCTCACCACAGCCTGTGCACCAACAAAGTCATTCCATCCAGCTCCCCTTTGCTCCGGCCCAACCTCTTAAACACCACACTTTACTCCAATTCAGCCTCAAAAGCCACAATCCACCCCATCGTGGGGCCTTTGCTCCGGTCGAGCATGCGAGCCCAGGTGACACATCCCCGGTGACGCATCCCCGGTGACGCAGCCCAGCTGAAGCAGCCCGGCAGGAGCAGCCCGGCTGAAGCAGCCCGGCAGAAGCAGCCTGGCAGGAGCAGCCCGGCAGGAGCAGCCCGGCAGAAGCAGCCCGGCAGGAGCAGCCCGGCAGGCGCAGCACGGCAGGAGCAGCCCGGCAGAAGCAGCCCGGCAGGCGCAGCCTGGCTGAAGCAGCCTGGCTGAAGCAGCCCGGCAGGAGCAGCCCGGCAGGAGCAGCCCGGCAGGAGCAGCCCGGCTGAAGCAGCCCGGCAGGAGCAGCCCGGCAGGAACAGCCCGGCAGGAGCAGCCCGGCAGGAGC
>LGRX02004168.1:0-15903 GCA_001247695.2 Cymbomonas tetramitiformis | reverse complement strand
CTCCCTCCCCCCACAGAGAGCACTGCATACAAGCAAGCAGAGGTCCCCAAGCAGTTATATATATTCAAATATATTAATTGCCACCAACTGGCCTATTCAGTCTCTCAGCATGTGGCATGAGTGTCTGCCTCCCTCTCTGTCAGGTGGAGCAGGGCTCTTCCCGGTGCACGAAGCTTCTAAGCTAGTTCTAGGCTCCCGAACTAGGCGCCAGCAGTACTTCCGCTGCTGTCCTGCGCAACCAGTATTTCCGCTGGTTCCTAGAAGCTGCTGTGAAGGATCTAGGCTCCCGAGCGCTTCACAGCTTCCCCATTGTGCACGCCTCAGAGCCACAGCCACCACCTGCCGCACAACAACAGACCCCAATGCATCATCCCTTGCAGGAGTGGGTGGGTGGGAAATTTAACGAACTTCTCGCGCCAAGCGCCAGACGTCATCGATTTTCCCCGATCGATGACCTTCCCCCGTCTCGATGCCACAGACTTCGGTGTGGCACCCTTCTCCCGAGACTGGTCCAGCTACCCTAAATTTACGGTTCTCGCGCATTGCTTCTACAGAAACCACAACTATCATTTTCCAAATAATGATTGACTATGCACGGTGCGCCTCCCCGCTGCAGGGGGCCGCCTTCCAATTGGGCGTTGCAGCCGCAATCCATGCATGTCACGGAGTGGAAGGGCCGGCGGCGCCGATAAAGCATGAGCATGATTCGCCCGGGCACACGGGCGCGGGCGCGCCTGCAGCGCGGCGGCTTCCAGGACCTCGGGGCCACGTGGCACACGGGCGCGCGCGCGCCTGCAGCGCGGCGGCCTCCAGGACCTCGGGGCCACGTGGCACACGGGCGTAGCTGCTGTGGCGTGGGACCTCAGGACCCACGTGGCACCCAGGCGCGCGACTGGCGCTGGCCCGGCCCTCAGGACCTCAGGGCCACGTGGCACACGGGGCGCGCGCCTACAGCGCGGCGCCTCCAGGACCTCGGGGCCACGTGGCTTGAGGTTTGCGCAGGTAGTATTGGCGGGGGGGGCAAGAGAGGGGAGGGAAGCAGATGGTGGACTGTGCCTGGCGAAGCTCCCCTGCATGCCTGGCCGTAAAATAAGGGCGTCTGGGGACGTGACTGCAGATCGATACGCCAGGGACAGCGGCGCGGCTGGCGCAGGATTGGCTCGGGAGCCCCTGTGGGCTGCATGTCATATCGTGTGTGCAATCGATTGGTACGCCACCTGGCTGGCTCACATCATCTGCCCACATCACTCCACCTTGCGCATTGCTCTGCTGACTTCTTTCCTCTCGATGTGTCGTGCTTAAGTAATTTCCTAGCTGCCTCCTCCTCAGTCGATGGTGCCGCCTGTGGCACCTGATCCGCTTGGCTGGTGTACTGGTTGCAGCAGTATCTGGAAGACCCCCCTGCACCCGCAGTGATGTGAGGCGTGCGCCCGCAGTGATGTGTGGCATGCGCCCGCAGTGATGTGTGGCGTGCAGAAGGTGTGGCGTGCGCCCGCAGTGATGTGAGGCGTGCAGAAGGTGTGGCATGCGCTGAGTGCGGAAGCGTGCAGAAGGTGTGGCGTGCGCCCGCAGTGATGTGGCGTGCGGCCCGAATTCGCTGGCATTGCGCCTGGTGATGTGTGGCGTGCAGAAGGTGGCATTGCGCCCGCGGTGATGTGAGGCGTGCAGAGGTGTGGCGTGCGCCCACGGTAGTGTGGCGTGCGAAGGTGTAGCGTGCGCCGCGGTGATGTGGGCGTGCAGGGTGCAGCGTGCCGCAGTGATGTGATACGTACGGCAGGTGGCGTGTGCCACGGTGATGTGTGGCGTGCGAAGAAGGTTTGGCACGTGCGCCGCCGGTGATATGAGGCGTGAAGGTGGCATTGCGCCTGATGATGTGTGGCGTGCAGAGGTGTGGCGTGCGCCCACGCAGTGATGTGTGGCGTGCGGCGAGTGTATGCGCCGCGGTGATGTGAGGCGTGCAGAAGGTGTGGCGTGCGCCCGCAGCGATGTGTGGCGTGCAGCAGGTGTGGCGTGCGCCCGCAGTGATGTGAGGCGTGCAGAAGGTGTGGCGTGCGCCCGCAGTGATGTGTGGCATGCGCCCGCAGTGATGCGAGGCGTGCAGAAGGTGTGGCGTGCGCCCGCAGTGATGTGAGGCGCACTGGATTTGAATTCCTAACAGATGGCGGTGGTGCCGTTGGGTGCCTTAGCGCTGCTATTGGTGTGGTTTGCTGGGCCTGGGCGCTTCAGAGATGACGGAAGCTTCACAGCCATCGGCCATGAAAGTCGGGTTGGAAGCACCCGAGCTCTGCTTGAGGAGTGACGCCGCGGAGCTCGTGTTCGAGGCGCACTGGCTTGCGGCCGCCCACTCTGAGATGTCCCCGGAGGGCTTCGTCCAATGGGGCGCGGCGCTCTGGCGCCCGCTGCCGGGCGCAAGCCCAGATAGCGAGGAGCCAATAGTCACCACTCCCCCGCCGGATGATCCGGCGCAGGCAGGGCCCTTTGCCTCGATGCCCGCCGAGCAGACCGTGGCCCTCGAGAGACTGGAGCACTTCCTACTGCTCTCGGCACTGTCACTCCGCAGCACCGCGCCGCTGAACGTTTTGCGCCGCGTCGCTGCGTGGGTCCGTGCCCGCCACGGCAGCGCAGCGGCTGCGTGCACGGAGTGGCCGGAGACTTGCGTGGAGGCCGCGGGTGACCGAGGATGGACGGCGTCCGATGACGCGGAGCTGCTGGGGAGCCATGCAATGCTGCTGAGGGCGTTTCAGCAAGGGAAGCCACCGGAGGGAGAGTTGGAGCGGCTGCGAGGGCTGTGGGGCACTGGGAGGGTGAGGGACGGTCTGAACGAGCTGGTGACCCCGACTGAAACCAAAAGTGAAGAAAGCGAAGATGCCGAAGACGGAAATGTAGACTCGTTCATGGCACAGCTCGGGATGATGTTTGGTGGCAATGTTTCGTTCTTCCAAGTAGCCGGGAATGAGGAGGAGGATGATGACGAGGATGACGAGGATGATGAGGATGACGAGGATGATGAGGATGCGGAGGATGATGAGGATGATGAGGATGACGAGGATAATGAGGATGATGAGGATGATGAGGATGATGAGGATGCTTGTGTTGAAGAAGCTCGTCAGGAAGAGGGTGAGGAAGAGGGTGAGGAAGAGGGTGAGGAAGAGGGTGAGGAGGACAATGATCCTGAGAGTGGTGGTGGGGAGGAGGAGGAGGAGGAGGAAGAGGGAGGTAGGGAAGGTTCTGATAGGGACGACCGGCAGCAAGTAGACGAGGATGGTGCACATGCGGGACATACAGGTGCGGAGGCAGTGATCTCAATCGAACGAGTGTTGGATCTGGTCTCAGAGGCGCTGGAGGGCAAACCAGAGAGCTCAGAGGCGCTCCGATACCTCGAGTCGGCAGGTGAGCTGAGCCCTTCGGCGCCGCATGCTCCCGCCCCCTGAGTTTTGTCACACACCCAGCAGACGTGCTGGGGCGCTGATGCGCACCTTCTCTGGAGCGTTGATGCTTTTGTTCTGGGCCCGAGCTTCTGAAGTCGTCCGATTTGACCGAGGTGCCATCAGCAAGCAGTCACCAGTATTGTCAAATGCCATCGTGGTGACACCAGTATTGTCATGCTGTCGTGGTGTCATCAATAGTTGCATGTCATCAAGCTGTCACCAATGCATTCGCATGCCATTCTGGTTTCATCGATGTTGGCATGCTGTCGTGGTGTCATCAGTATCGGCATCTCATCATGGGCGCCACGGTTGCCGAATCTCTCCCCCTGCGCTGCTTGATGTCTTGGAAATTTCGGAGCATTCGAGCTGCTGCCAGGGTGATAGTAATTTTTTCCAGAGACCTATCATCGGGATCAGACTGCGAGATTCGTCAATTTCACAATGTAGAAATCTTTGATGGTTCAGAGCGTGAGTATCCGTATTAGCCCCGGTTGCTTACGTTGCCCTGCCTAATTATCGGGTTCCCAATGCGAGTGGCCGAGCCAAGTGACGATGCAGCTGATCTCAGTCAGACATGAAGCCAGAAGACCTTCTGAACAAAAAAAGTCCCAGCATGAAAAAAGGGATGACCCAACCAGGATGGCATTACCCTAGGATTCCAGCGCGTCCCAACAGGAGGACGCCGTGACCGTTGATCACCGGAAGGAGATTAAGGGCCGCTTTATAAGATTAGCTGTGGTGGCAGTGAATGGTCTCCCCCTTCAAGGTGACAACTGCAGCGACAGATATTTTGTTCCTCTCCCCCCCCAACCTCACTCCCAACCCCTGGTGCTGTTGCCAAGGCGCAGGGTCTGGTGGGCGGCTGGCTGGGAGATCGTTGCGGGAACTGGCGCTGCGAGCCCACTTCCTGCTCTGGGTGAACGCTGCGCTTGCGGACCTTCTCGCCACCCTCTCCCCAGTCCGTGCCTGGCGCAGCTCGTCCGCGGCCGCCCGCCTCGCGTTCCTCCGCCCGCTTCTGCTCCCGGAGCTGCGCCTGGAGCACTGGCGGAAATGCCTGAGACGAAGCCGTCGAGCTGTATCGTCGAGCCGGCCGAACCCCTTGCCTAACGTCGTCCTGGATCGGCTGCAAGCCGCTCGCATCCACGAGCAGGCCGCTGCCGGGGAGCTTCCCACTCCCACGGGCGCGGGCACTACCTTCTGCCAACTCTGTGAAGCCCTTCATGACAAAGGAGCCACGCGTGGAGCTGGCAGGTTTATGGAGTTGGGGAAAGATGATCAGGCATGGACGGTAGGTACTGCTGCAGCCGGTAGGGGCTAGACCACATGTCAAGGGATTCCCGGTGAAATATCAATACACCGATTTGTTGGAGGATAGCCAAGACAGTCCTGATCTGTGCGCTGGACGACATTGGTCAATGGTGTGTCGGCGACTGAGGGGATTGGCGACAGTGACACCGTACAAGTGAGGTGCAGTGTGTGGGCGGGGCGATTGTTATGTCAGGTGACAATGCCCGAGTTTGGCGCTGTGGACCACGGCGGGCCCTACCGCGACTCCGTGGCAGAGGCTTGTAACGAACTCTCCTCCCCCGCGCTGCCTCTTCTGGCGTCCCCCACAGGGACTCCCGCACACGCCCTTGCCCCGTCCTTCACCGGCGTCACAGAAGACCGCTGCGTCCAATTCCTTGGAGAGCTCATGGGCATGGCCATCCGAACCCAGCTCAGTCTCAACATCGATTTACCTGCAATGACGTGGAAGGCTCTGACGTGGGAGCCGGTCGGCCCACCGGACCTTGCGACTCTAGATCCTCAGGCATGTATCGCCATCACCTTGCCGAATCCTTGCATCGCGCCCCTACGGCTCAGTTTTGTACACTGCGAAGGCATACTGCAGTCCCTATTCCCTCTGCGCACCCCTCTAGTCCCCACTCCCTTTTCCAAAGTGTTGCACAGCACATTCTGGCTTGTGTTAGGCAGCCGAGCGGCTAATGCCACGTGGCACGACGCGGGTTCCCCCAGGCGGCTACAGGGCTAGAGCGACTGAAGGCACTGGATGCAGCGACGGTGGCCGACATGGTGGAACAGGAGTACTGGCCCTTTACGTGGACCACATTGCTCAGTGACGGAACTGAGCACACCCTCCGCCCTGGTGGTGCCGATGAGCCACTCACCTTCGAACAAATTCCTGAGTACTGCGAGAAGGTACGCATCAGACTGACTCCCGAGCTTCCCTCGAACATTGCTAGTGCCGGGTTGCCATAGCAAAGAGCTGCTTCCCCTCGGAAGGCACCTCTCTTAGCTGAGGCGCACCCCCACTCAGCGATTATGCAAGCTGGCCGGGGGTGAACTCTCTCTCCTCCCAGGGAAGAGACAGTTTGTGGCATAGTTCGGATGGAGGGCCCGTTGGCCGTTTGGACGAGTGGCATGCCCTCGGGAAGTCCTGGTAGGGCGGATGGATGGGGATCTGGCCACTCGCAGGTGATGCAGGCAAGGCTCCACGAAAGCGATGCGCAGGTGGAGCTCTTGCGGAAGGGTCTTGCCTTGGTGGTGCCTATGCATCATGTGGCCATCTTGAGCGCACGCGACCTGCAGCTCCTCGTGTGCGGCTCACCGGAGGCAAGCCCCTTGGCTCTGCTGCCACCTGTGCAACGCTATTGGTGCCGGCGTTGAACGCTGTTTGATTGGTTCTAAATTGTACGACGTCAAACCAAGCTGCCGCAGTCTGTGGAAGGCAGTTTGAACTCCGCCTACTTTTCCGGCACGCATCTGAACCTGGGCCGCTGCAAATCTCTGATCGTGCTCTCTGCTTGCCTCTGACTGCAGCTCGCTGCCTCTGCCTCGCCCTTGCCCTCGTTCCTGCCATCCATGCGCGCAACCCGGTCGTTCCTTGTTTGAGGCACCTCTTCCTGACGGAATGGGCCAAGCAGGTAAATGGGGGGAGGACCTCAGATGCAGAATATGAATAGGTGGGATGCAGAGGGAGTTTTAGGGGAGGAGAGAGACAGATCTCAAAAGCTCTTGACTGAATGTGGTCCCTGAGGAAGGGGGGTGGTATGTTCTCATCAGGTGGTTGTGGAGGCCCTCAAGCGCGTGGTGGTGTACGAGGTGCGCTCAGACAGCGAGGCAACTTGGCCAGTCTCCGTCTCATCGGTCGACCTTGTTGCCACACCTGATGATAGCCTGTGAAATTTGGTCCTGGGGCGGAGAATCCGGTGGCGCACATGATTGCTTGACCGCAGGCATTCCCAGCTGCTGCCTTCTGCGGGAGCTCAGGGCTTGGGAACTGGGGTTGATAAGCAGGGCGGGTTGACCGAAGGAAGTCAAAGCGTGAAGCTAATGTGGCAGGTGATCCCTTAGCTACAACCGCCTGCTTGATTGCGTTGCCGCCTTTCCATAGCATCTGCTGGTTGCCTTGTTCCATTGCTACGAACTCAGCATGCAACCGTACAAATGGCATTGCGCCCGTATATATCTACGAGCACTATGGATATGCGCTCTCTTGTGCTTGTATACGACTGGGCGTTCTGACAAACAACAAACAACACTGTGCTTGTGTAGGTGCTTGAGGAGGCCGATCCAACGGATCGAAGTGCATGGTTAAGATTTGTCTCAGGACGTGAGCGCCTTCCTGGTCAGCTCACAAACATGCCCCGCATCCATATTGAGCCAATGGCAACCCCGTCTAGCCCAGAGGCCGATTGGTTGCCCACTGCAGGTGTTTGTGGCAATACGTTTCACTTGCCACCTTACACCACGTTGGAGACATGCCGCAGGCTCATGTTGATAGCAATTGAAAATAGAGATATCGATGCCGATTTTGAGGTCCCGGTAGAGTAGATGATGTGCGGGAGTATCGTATCCGGGAGTATATCCGGGAGTGAGGGCCCTACTTACAATGATATTTTAACCCTACAAATCATACGAAGTATTGCTTTTTGCATAAAAAAAAACTACCGAAATCCGGTTTTGCAGCCATTTGGCAAGAGAGATTTTGGTACCTCAGAAATCGCTTTGGTAGGTTCAAGAATGCCGTTTATGGAAATGAAATATTTGTTTTGGACTGGGTTGGAATTCAACTCGCACCGGTTGTAACCCTTGGCCGTCGAAAAGGTTATGACTCTCGGATACATAGGGAAGTATTACATTTATTTATATCTGTTTATGTATATATATATTACAGTTTGTATGAATCGCCAATGTCCATATTTGCATACAAAAGATGCAAAAGAATGGGTGGCCAAATGAAAGATTCCAATCCGTCCGACATACACGAAGTGTCTTTTGCATTAATGTTCCAGGAAGTGGGTGAGCCAAGTCGGAAAACCGACGCACCCACTATTAAGTAGCATACAGAAATGAACGTTGTATGCATAGAGGTTGCTTACAATTTATACCTACAGAAATCACCTTTGAAGTTGTAGAGATCTTGTTCATACATAGATGACTTGCTCTGAAACCCTGGATCTGAAATCGTGCATCTTTACATAGAATGCGCAAAGTTTTATAGATTTTGGCTAAAAGGTAAAGATAAAGAGCTAAATATGCATGTCTGCAATGTTATCGCCAGCGATGTTTAAATAATCAACAATATACATGATGTTCAAATGATCTGGATATCAGCAATTGAAACGTTCAGCAACATCAAACATAAATAAGAGCGTTAAAAACATAAAATTGATGTTGCAAGGGTATTGCTTTCTAATCAAGTTCTCAGACCCTGGGAGACCTAAAACAAACATTTTATCGTCTATAACCAGGAGAACGGCTGCGGCTACGTCGTCCATATCGGCCCTCTGGTGATCTTCGACCCCGTGGGCTTGGGGACCTGCAAGCCAGGTACACTATCAGCGATAGGCTCCATCGGGAACTAGTAACGGTTGAGTAGTTCTACTTCGTTAGTGGCACTCTGCCCATTGGCTAACCAGAGCCAACAAAGCAATCCTAAAGCACGGCGATAGGGTCAGCAATCAGAAACATAAGAAGAATCTAACTCACCTGCGACGGTCACTGCCACGGTCATCACGGCCACGGTCACCGCCGTCACGGCCACCACCACGACCTCCCTCACGATCAATCCGTTGACGGCAGTCCCTCGCGAAGTGCCCAACGTCTCCGCATTCATAACACTTCCATTCTCCAGGACCGCCGTCACCTACACAGTGCAGCGAGCCACAAATCAGACACAACTTCTCTAAACTTTGTCGCAGACGTTCGAAGCGCATATCGACACACTCGTTCGCAGAGAAGCGCGCGGCAAAACATACCTCCTCGGCCTCCGCCATCGCGTCTGTCACGTCCAGAGTCAAAATCACGATCACGATCACGGCCACCCTTGCCTCCTTTTCCACCTTTGTCAGCACGACGGGAGATCTCGACCCGCCAGCCGTGACGACCTGAACAAAGAACACGCCGCCAAATACAAGGTCAGCACTGCTTCCAACGGCCCGGCTTCAGAGCGCGCTTGCTTTACATGAGGTTCGCAAAGAACGCCTTCGTGTAGCGTTCCATTTTTCGGCGCGCTCGCTGCTCAGTGCTAACAAGGGGCGCGAATAAGGCCCTGGTGTGGGGGTCTGCGCTCCAACGCCGAAACGAGGTTTAAAGAAAAAAGAAAAAACAATACCATATTTCGACCGTACCATTAAAAACTTAAGAGCACACAAACACAAAACCGGGAGCTTCGCTAGAGCTTGGAGACTCATACCGCCTGTACAGTGGACTGTAAGGTGGGCCGGTGGCGAGTTCGCTGCAGCTACTGTAGAAGTGGGATGCGCAGGCTGCAGTGGTGGGCCGAGAGAACACGCTGGCTCCTCAAAGGGTTGTCGTGCACAAGGTCAATAGCAGTAACTGGGGGCGCCCGCGTCCGGCAGTTTTGTAGAGTCAACGTTGCAGGCGCTCCGACGCTGTGCAAGGCCAACAGCCTGGCGAACGTCGCGAGTTGCTCCCGTGGTCCACCGGCGGATGTGGCGACCGGCCTCGAGTGTCGTCAGTCGACGGTGTCCGGCCAAATTAGTGACGAAGCCGATGCACACGTGCGTGAGGGGGCACTAGCGTCGGCGGCCGGCTGACCCAGTTGAAGGACAAGTAGGAAACAAGTTTGCTGGCGTATTAACCGATCTCGTTCCTAGAAGTTGCCAAGTTTTCAAGTCCGAAGAATGCACTCCTTCGCTCGGCCAAGCTGTCGAAGAAACTGTGAGCTAAGGGCAGTCTAATACCATCGAGTGCACGCACTGCGTCCTCTGCGTCACGCTCGTCCTGAAATTCGATGAAGGCGAAACCTGCGCCGAACATATTTTACCCAAACTGAAAGATCCACGAAGTGAATACTCTCAAACCTACTCAGTTTGGATCCCTAGGTTCTAGGGCAACGAACACAACTTCAAGAAAAACCCCGACCACGAGAACTAATTAGGTCAGTGCCCCAAGAAGACTCATACCTGCAGGCTTCCGAGCCACCCAGACGGAACGCATAGTCCCGTACTTCGAAAAGTCTGTTACAGGACGGACTGTTAAGTTCTATTATCTCAAAAAAAGGTGAAACTCAGCAGCAGTAAATATTTTGAAGTACCTTCTTCGAGGTCACGCTCAGTAACCCCTGGTTCTAGATTTCCAATGTATACTTTTGCCATACTGTCTACTTATGAGTGGCTGGATGCTTAACGTGTAATGGAACGCAGAAAACACCTTTGAATGAACGGTGGGACGCTAGAGCCCTAGTGGATTCAAGACCTTCTCTGGATCACTTCTCTTTTAACCCTCGCCAAAAGGGACTTGTATCGCACGGCAGTAGTTAATAATAATAAAACATTTACGCTAGCAGAAGGGACAAAGTCCTGAGAGTGCGGTAACCCTGCAAAGCAGGCTAGTGAAAACACTAGGGGCTACTCCCTCTACTATAGCGCGCCCACAAAGGGGCTCAACCCACTTTTCAGCAGGGTGACATCTAGAGAAAAGGCTAGGTGCTAAGCAAAAAACTCTAGAAGATGGAGAAGCAGCCATGGCCGGGTGAGTGGAGGGGTGGCTGAAACTAGGCGGTGGGGAGGGAAGTCGAAGAATTAAGGGGGTATTTGGAGACGATGAGGAAGGAGGTCAGGGTGGGCGGAGGAGAGGGGGGGGTGGTGGGGGAGGGGAGAGGGGGGGGGGGGCCCCTCCCCTATAGGACAGAGAGCCATCTTTAATTGCAAGACTTTTGAAAATTATTGCAGGAGGGTTTGAAGAAAATCATTTGTTTTTTGCACAGCTTCTGTTTCAGTCATGGTCTCATCGCCCAGGATGTCAACTGTATGCGGGTCAGTGTTCAAGGTGGTGGGGGTGTTTAACAGAAACAAGTCTCGCCTATTTCTGGTGTGTTGCCTACAGATTCTTGAAAGTTTTTTAAGGAGAGTTTTAATCTTGCCACGGGGAACACCTATCGTGTTGAGGACAGTACCGAAAAGAGGAGGGAGGTACCCCATGAGTGTAAGTGCTTTGGGCCATTTCACGGTGCTAATGAAGGGCTTAGAAGCTGCATTGGTGATTGTCGTATCATGGTGACCGCCATAATAATGCTCAGCACCATTCTGATGATAGGGGGGGTCTTGAGTGGGCCATGGGCACAACGAAGAAGGGAGTACGTTGTCCCTTTCGTTCAGAACTTCATTCCAAATATCAGGGCTAACTCCGGTGTATTCTAGTCTCCTCTCCGTGACTCTGGACTTAGGAAGGACATTGAGGAACCATCTAGCAATCTTTTTCTGTGTAGGCCTCCAGTCAAAGGCTGGTTGAGTATCGCTGGGTGCACTGTCTATAGCTATGATAACGACATCCGAAAAATCATCCTTATAGCATCCGCCACCTGGGAGAACGTAGGGGTCATCACCCGTCCAATAACCATGTGGGATAAATGGAATAGTGTTATGCGGGAACCTGAAAACGAGTTTAAAACCTTTATCAAACCATCTTTTTTGGTTTTTGGGAGACAGTGGAAGAATCCATGTTCCTGAAAATCCGGGTACAGTGTTGGCCGCTTTATGTCCCATTTCCAAGGTAGTCATAACCGCCGAAGATTTGCCCTTATCCTTTCCATCAAAGGGGGGATTTCCGTAGACTATTCTGCCAATGCCTGTTAACGGGTCCACGTAGGCATCCCAAGCGAGGCCATCAAAACCGATTTTCCCATGATAACAGAAGGGCTTGAGGGCTTTTTTCATTCTAGTGGTGGGTATGCATCTTCTCGAGTAAATTCTAGGGTGGGCATTTAGTGGGTTGGAGAAAAGTTCACAGCCGTTTTTGTCAAGGTTTCTGTCAACCACCAAAATATCTAAGAGGCTTCTTCTTATTGCATAGCAGTTTTTAGGGTCTCCCGATTCAAACTTACATGCATTGAGGGCTTCATGGATATCGTGTGCCCTATTCGAGTACTCCGCAAGTGAGCATGGGACTGCTTTGTTGGAAAGGCGGTGCCAAGCCAAAAGTTTCCAAAACTCTTTCTTTTGGACATATTGGAGTTCGGGATATTTAATTGTTCCCGTAACATGGTCCACTACGGGCTTTGCGGTCACAACAATGGTATTCTTTTTTGAACTTGATGGACGGTACATGCTAGCTTCCGGGAGAGCGTGTAAGTATAATTCCTCATTCATTTCCTGTCTTAGGTCAGCAAGTGGAAAAAGTTTCGATGGTTGTGTTCTGATGTATGTGGTACCCTTTCCAGGGTTTAGAAGTTTAGGCTTTTCTGAGATTTCTTCAGCGATGATTTTCCTTAGTTCGATATCTTGGGTTGTTCTAAGGTTATACAAACTATCATTATGTCCTGGGCATTCGAGTTGGATGTGTTCGAAGGTGCATTTTGTATTCTGTTGGCAGTAGGGGCAGTTTTCGGACCCGATTTTCCCCAGTTTAAATAAGCGTGCAGGAGAGGCTTGAAGACCCATGAGTTCTCTACTTCTAGAAGCGGTGAAAGCTTTAGGTGTCATTTTGGAAATATCTTTGGTGGGGGCGGTGTTATTCTCGTTAAGCATTCTCAGATGCTTCCCTTGGGACTGTAGGGTTCTCCAATTATGATAGTGTGAGAGTCGCTGAATTCTTCTGATGTGACTACGTATATCGCCTAAAATAGGGACCCCAAAAAAGAATAATGAGAAGGGTAGTTCCTCGGCAGGGTCGTAGCGGGAAATGTCAAAACAGCCCCCTCTGAATGAGGCTCTTTTAGCAGTACGGTCCACTCTGTCGTGGACTTTGTCATTATTGTGACCCCTAATCCATTTAAGGATGATTTTACTGTGGTCTCCTTCACTGTAGAAGCCAAGTTCTTCTAGCAGTAGGCGAACAGCCTGCACATCTCTGCGATTAGCTTCACGTAGTTTGTCCCGAGCACTCATGGACCTGCCATCCTTTGTTACCGCAGATATTGCTGCCATGGAGTCAATGGCATGTACCATTGGAGTAATAGATTTGAGGAGTTTCTCTTTTTGTTCTGTGAGTAGAAATCGCAGTCCCGCAATTTCAGCAGATGTGCTACTCGGGTTTTGGATATCCTCCTTGATAAGGAGCCCCTGTGCGGAGAAAGTTCTTGAGGGGGGATATTCATCTTCCGTACAAGTGGCATCCCGTTGTCAAAGTTTTTTATAGCATATGCTGCCCCACTGCATGCTGTTTTCTTTCCAGCAAAAAGGGAACCATCGCTTGCCATATCATAGTCTTCCATTTGTTTGCTCTTTTCGGCGTTGGGGGTGGATTCTTCTTCCGAGTCGCTAGGGCAGCTGTATTCACTTTCTTCCTCCGCAGTTTTGTTTTTCATTCTGGCAATAATGGTTTCATACTGTCTGTCTGAGATGTAATCATAGTGTGAGTTGATATCACTAACTGTAGCAAGGACAGAAGAGGGCGGGTCCATGTGGTCATTATATTCAAAAATAGAACCTACTGGAATTAGGATGCAACCGTCATTGGTGATGCTATATTCAAAGTCGTATCGGAGACTGTTGGTACCTTTGATTCTGACAAAGACATTAGGGTTTATGGCATTGTTATTGTATTCTGTATATTGTATTGACATGGCCTCTAAGTCAATATTGGTGATGTGAATAAGAGAGATGGAATTTCGGTCACCATTTCCTTTCCAATGAAATTCACCCGTGTCAGGGGGTACTATGTTGTCTCTATATTGTTTCTTGACATATCTAGCCTGTGGGTCCAAATCTACAGGGTTTTGAAGCATTTCCTTTTCGATTTCGGTTAGCCATCCAGGAGGTCTACTGCCATTCAGCCTGAAAAAACATTTATTTTCTTGCCAGTTTTTTAACATTCCACCGCAGGGAGTTAGAAAGGAACCTGTGTGCTTGAGGTTGTATTTTTGTATTGCGGAGGTAACATTCCTCGACATGTAGAGTTGTCTGGGAAGGGTGGTGATTAATGTGGTTTCACCCGCTTCATTTTCAGGGTAATTTTTAGAGTCAATAGCGTATCCAAGTTTTGCCATAATGTGACTTGTGCGCCTAAACCAGTTAAAGCGTTTGTCTTTAGTATGACTGTAGGTTGCATAGTGCGATAAGGGGAAACCCGATATAACATTTTTACCCATTTCGTTGTTCATGTTATGAATTATTATTTTAAGCCATAGATTGCTATTTCTACGGTATAGTGAGATGAGGTGGGGATCAGTGATACGGTCCGTGTGGTTGTGTTGCCAATATTCGTGTTCATCCGCAGAACACATGGTGTTCATAGTTTCGGTGATACACGACGCGGTTACAACATCAAAGACACTATCAATACCGTACCCGCCTTGGCAGACTGCTGTCCAGATTATTTGGTGATTGGTGTCAACTGGGCTGCCCAAATATTTAATTATAAACGAAGCTATCATTTTGTCTAATTCAATTGCGACATTCTTTGAGGAGTTGGCAATTGCTGAGGTAACTTTAAGGGGGTATGCCATCCTCGGAACTACAACCGCATTTATAAGATATCTTAGCTGATGTAGAGTCATGTGTTGCAGTTGGATGGATGTGAGAGTAGATTTAAGTCTGTCGATAAGGATTTCCGACTGTTTGTCCCATTCCCCATTTAGTGCAAACCATACTCCGAGATATCTGTTTACCTCTTTGCTGTTGGCGAAATCGAGGAATTCTGGTGACTCAGGGGGTATCCATTTCGAATCAATGGAAGGACTTGAGTCATTTGTATTGGGCTCCAGGTGACCCCCTGAGATGAGTAAATCATCGGACGGGTCATATCGCGTTACTGTTTTGCCCCGAGGTTTAATGCGCTTTCTGTAAGAGTATTTGGATTTCTTAACATTGATGGGAATACCAATGAAGCTCATAAATTCATTAACTATACCTAGCATGTCTTGAACTTCGTCTTTAGTTTTCCCCACGAGAATGATGTCATCACAAAAGAACCGTGCAAAGATATTTAAAGTGGTGTCCTTTTCTAATAGGTTTTGGGAGGGAGGAATAACATTATTTCCTGGTTTGTCTGGTCTATGGCGTTCCGAGCTCAGTTCATATCCATATGTGGATCCTGTCGGGTTTACACCGTTTGCTCTTTTTGCTAACCAAATTGCCAGAATGTCCATAATGGCTACAAACCTTAGTGGGCTCAAAACTTCTCCCTGAGGGACTCCACATTCTAGGGACCATTCATCCGTGAGGCCTTCTTCAGTGAGTACCATTCTAGAGGCATCATTAGTAATGTCCGAGATGATGTTGATTATTTGTGATGGGAGTCCCAGCTTTCTCATCGCTAAATTGCTCATCCAGAATTCAGCTCTGTCAAATGCTTGTTTGAGGTCCAAGTAAACTACGTGGAGGTCTTTGTCGTATCTATTGGCATCCGAAATTACCTCATTCAGAATTTGAAGTGAGTCATCTATGTTTTTATTCGGAAGAAACGCATCTTGAATGGGAAAGAGAATTGGGTGAGTGTTAAGTATTGTTTTGAGACGGTTAGCAATTATTGTGTTAAATAGTTTAAGACCCGTTTCCAACATTGTGAGGGGTCTAGAGTTATCTATTGTACATGGTGCAGAGGGATTTTTAGGGATTGGAAGGATGACTCCAGATTTTGCACTCTTTGGAAATTTCCCAGTTATAAGAATGTGGTTAAAAAGTGAGACAGTAACCTCTTGAAAATTTTCTGGGCCCTTGATCCACTGCGAGTATCTCATTCCCGAGGGTCCTGGTGCTGTGGAGATACCACAGTCCGAGTATGCTTGTTGGAGTTCTTTGTGCGTGATTTCTGTCAGTAGTCTAGCAGCGGCCGTATCGGGGATTTTAGGGCTGTCCTTTAGAATGTCAGTGAGCCACTGTGGGAGTTCATCTGGCTCGTTCGGGTTAGTAGAAAATAGTTTTTTATTTTTGTATTCATCTAGTGTTGTGTTAAGTCTTTCTGTCTTTGTCTCAGGTATCTTTCCATCACTACCTGGGGTAGCGGCTGCACCTTTTTCAGTAGGTTTCATCTTTCCCATGACTGTGTCTAGAAACCTCGAAAGGTTAGT
>LGRX02004163.1:0-16608 GCA_001247695.2 Cymbomonas tetramitiformis | reverse complement strand
GCCTTGTGCCTGAAGCCGGTTCATCCCTGCCCCCAGAGCTGTGCAAGTCATATCTCCACCACCAAGCCCACGCGCAGGACCACCCCTCTGCTCCCTGAGCCTCACCGGGCCGCCTGAGCCCCTCTGCGACTGCCCTGCCGGCGCACTGCTGCTGTGTCTCTGAAGCCGGCTCACCTCCGCCACTCGAGCCACCTCTTCACCACGAAGCCCACATTCGGGACCACCCGGCTGCCCCCTACACGCCCCAGAGCCTGGTCTCAAGAGAGCTTGCCCACCCACGCCACGGCCAGAATCCCCAAGGGCTGTCCCAAGGGGCTGGGAATGATAAACTGGGCTGCCCTCATCCGAACCTGAGCCCCCGCCACCGACTTGCGCCTGTAGCTCCCTACCCCCAGCACCAACTCCACGTGACTGAAACCCTTGCACGGAATGCCTTGCGAGGTAGCCGCAAACTCGAGCAATGCGCTCCACACTTGCCCTGCAACTGTCGTGCCGCACTATTCCTACTTGGGGTCCCATCCCCATAGTTGCCTGTGTGTCCCAAGCCAATAGTTCACACCGCGCGCGCGTGTGTGGCTTATTCACACAGAGACCAACAGTTGTTTGGCGACGATCGGTCACATCGTATCATCTTTCCATGCTGCTTTGCATTTGGGTTGGGAATATGTATGCGTTTGTGGTATCTTGTCACGGCCCCGCCCTGCTCTTGATTTGCTTTTCACATCCACTGGGATGATGGTGGGCTGGCTTTTGTTGGCCGATCTCATGCCGTTCACTGTGTGGCTTATTCTTGGGCCGATTCCTTTGGCACCATACAGCCACAGAAGGTCGGCTGCACTGTGTAACCACGCCGGGAATCAAAGGATTCAGCACACACTTCGGGACACTCATCCGGATTCTCCTGAGCTCACTAGTGAAGAATGAGACCCCCTAAGCCTCACTGGGCCTTGTCTCGAGCCCTCCCGGCGGCCAATAGTTCACCAGCCGATCATCACCTTGCCGACAATGTTGTCATCACTGTTAATGCCGGCACAGCCAGCTACCTTGTCACGTGGGCAGGCAGGGTGGGATCTGATGAGACACCGCATGTTGCCGTGCACCCTGTTGCAAGAGGGCATGCTTGTCGGGGTGGGCCCCCGGGCTTTGAGGGGACCGCCATGTGTCAACTCCACCCACCACCCCTGCATCCACACCTCGCTCAACACCCTCCCCACCAGTCTCTTCCGTGCCGACACACGCCCCCGGAAGCCGAGCCACCCGCCTGCTTGCCCCCATCAATCCTTCCTCAGCCGAGAACATAGCCCGCTCTGATCGTGAGTCCAGACCTCGTGCTTTGGGCTCGGTGATAAGAGGTCAGCGCAACATATCCTAGAGGATCAAGTGATGAGACAAGTGATGAGACATATGTGCGTATGCATGTGGCGTGCCTGGGCTAGAGCACCAGCATGGAATATTCCCATCACGGACCTTCCAGACTTGGCAGCCGAGCCTGTCAAGTCCTGGGAGCAAATGTCCCCCGGGCCTGGTTACATATATCGATGAAAACAGCTATAATACCTGCGATGCCCTCCTGGTCGGTGCCGCCACGTCGCAAGAACTTCGGGCGGTGCGGCAGTCTTTGTTCTTTTTTGTTCGATGTCGCAAGTTGTCAGCACTGGGAGAGTGGCGCTCGGAGGACTTCTGCAAAGCCCTTGCTCAAGGCTTCCCCTCGTGCGGTACAGGCGCTTCGCTCTGACAGTGACGGCCACGTCCAGCGCCGGGGTTAGGGGAACGTGGCTGGTCTTGTCGTGCCTTTCTCATGGGCACAGACTCTTTGCGGGCTGTGCGGGTTTATCTCGGCGCTCTTCCTCTCACACTGGAACGTTGTGCATCGTACCCAAGTTGTGTGACTTGTGTTGGAGAGTGTGTATACTGCCGCTGGTTTATGAGCCGCATCCTATGGGAAGGGCGCAGGTGCTGAAGCTGTTCAACGCGTACTGCAGCTGTGCAGTCGGCGCTGCGGCGCAAGGGAAGCCGCGGCGAGGCCTGACCCTGGACGTGCGCGGGTTCCTGCGGATCCTGGAGGAGAGCCGAGTGCTGGACGGGATGCTGACGCCATCCGCAGCCGAGATCATCTTCGACAAGGCCAAGCTGCCAACCGTTGGCACAATGAATTTTGAGGGCTTCATGGGTGCGCTGTACTGTGTGGCAGATGCAAAGAGTGTTCCTGCACCACGATTGGTTCGGCATTTCGCTGACAATCCAGGCCCGTGGACATTGCACTAAAGGCTTGGGCGCTGCTGTGGTGCCCATGACACATGCTCAAGTGTTGTACCTTATGCAAATTTGAGGGGTTTCATGCATATTCGCATGCATGCACGGCAATGTTGTGTGCGCATGCTGTTGACTGCCGCTCATTGTTGTACAATGGCGACCTTGGGATAGCTCGAAAGCCCACCTCAGGCAGATCAGGCGTCGCCGTGTATATGCGCTCGAAGAGATCTTCTTGCACATCGCTCTCATGCTGCAATGCATGCAGCTATAGTTAAGGGATATCGAATGTTGCGCAAATCAAGTAGATGAAGGACAGCATATGCAGGTCTACATCACCAAAATAATGCCGACCTGTTCCAAATAAGCAGTCCGGAAAGTCCGGAAATTATTCAACGTTACCGGGACATAGGAGTGCACTGGCGTATGTACTGTTTACCATGACGTCTCAGACGTCCTTTAACATTTCGGGTGCCATTGTAATGCGAGGATTATACAACATATGAAGTCTAGAGCACGATGACGTGATTACAGCGAATAATGCACTATTTACGGATGCGGTGTTGAGGGGAGCTCGTTATATAGGCCCACCTTTGAAAATCGATGATTTTAAAAAGAATGCGCACATGTAGTCTGAAGCCTACTTGCGATGCGCACTACGCACTTAAGCGTGCGCAAGTGCATCGTACACTGCCGTAGAAAATATATGAACCGAAATCTGCATGAACATCTTGAACCCAAAATACATAGTACATATTGTACAGAAACCCGCACCGAGATATTTGGATAGAGGTTTTGAGCGAAAGGAAATATATTATCCCATCGTCCCTCCACCACTGGCCTCAACCCAACGAACACCGCGAATGATACTAATTTGTCACACTACTGCGGAGGCCGTCGTCGTCGATCTACCATACGTCGACGACGGCTGCAAGCCGTTTTATAGGGGCACAGTCACCGGTTGTCCGAAAGAGCTCATGTCACTCACCCTAATGGGCTATCTCCCACAAAACTTCGGCAAGGTGCTTGGTACACCTGGAGTGCACCATAAGAAAATAAAACCCTTTAGTTTGAAAAGGCTTTCCCGAATCATGTGTGGACATCACACCAGAATCAGAAAATGCCGAGATACAGTAGTTCCGTAGTAGTACAGGACCTAGGACCCATGACTGCTTTCACTGTACTCTGTACTCGATCGTGTCGACTTCGGTGACTGTAGAGTGTGACACATGATGTGGGCGCCTAGTGGCATTCTCAGAGCTTAGATAGCCTGAGATGCCTGTATGCATGTTTATCATATGCGACTTGCGTCTCTCTCATACCGGCGACTCTAGTGCTTCCTTGTGTGTTGGATATATATATGTGTGTGTGTGTGTGTGTGTGTGTGTGTGTATCTCCGCAAGAAAATATGCCCCCTACCCCCTCCCACCCACCTTCCCCTTCCCCCACCCTCCGCTCCCTATCCTCCTCCTTTCTTCGTCTTCCGTGCCGCCCCTCGCCTTCGACTCAAGCCCTATCGCCCCCGCCCCATCCAACCGTCCTGGCCACGGCTGATTCTCCGTTACATAGCAGCATAAGCTTTCAGCGCAGAAGTTTTCTTGCGTACTTTTCTCTTTCTACGTTTTCTTTGTCGTTCTGACGAGACGAACCCGTCGGGGTGCACTATGATAGTGGGTGTAGCCCCTTGTGATTTTCACTTCGTCTGGGTCCGGGCTCAGCGCAGGGTTACAACACTCTAGACTCTGCACTCTTAACACTTAAAAGGCGAATTGGTTTATTCAGCATTTTAATTAGTTTTTTTTGCATAATCATCACTTTTTTTTTCAAAATTACGTGTTATGAGGTGTGAACGGTATGTGAAATCGCGTGCACTTGTCGAGACATCATATACCATGAACGGGATGTGTTTGTAAAACGACTATTTTTTGCGAGTCATTCCAGTTAACAGGGCGCTACTGATATTCCCAACATCGACGACGTGATAAAAATGTGTCGTGCCACCGGCCATACTGCGGGTCAAGTCAAGCAAACCCATGGGTACTCTGCTCGCTCGCTTCTCCCGCGTGCTCCCTTTTGTTGGCACTGGCCTCCAAAGGTTTTCCTGAAGATATTCCTAACCGATCTCGGTGCCCCTAGACTGCCTGCTTGTGTCTTGTCACCTCGCAACGATCCACACCGAGCGCATAAGGTGTGGACCGTTTTATGCAAAATCCGCAGGCAGCATACTTGTATATATTGCTATATTTCGTTCCAGATATTCTGCATGACGAGACTGCGGTGATGCGAGAGATAGTCGACAAGCATTATGTTGACAACTGGGTCATCCCTTTTTCGCTTGGGCACACGGTCGACCTGTCGGTGGAGTGGAAGCCCTATCAGGTTCGGCATCAATGATCATTTGCCCGCGACGTTCACTCGTTGAAACCACTTTCCTTTCTGTTCCCCCTGCCCGGGAAGATGCCCCAGTCGGCAGTCGCTGGTATTGGAGCTGTAACGTCCTCACAGTGTCGACGCGCTTGCAACCGACGTGTTGCACTGTCAACGTTGCAACGTTCTAGATTGCAGCTTCCAGGTTGCCCTTCTTGAAAACCATCTCTCGTTGAGGCGTGAAAACCTGCATGCGGAGGCGTCAAGCACCCTACTTTGGGGTCTCGCCTCGAACACAGGCTGCAAAGTTGGCGTTGGACAACGTCATCACGCCCTCGCTTGCCAAAAAGCTCCAGTTCGAGCACGTGGCCAGGCTCCCGGGGTTGCTCACGGATCTTGCCAGCTTTCTCACAGAGGTGAGAGTGGCCCTACATCACTGATGTTGTCAGTTCTCTTACAGAGGTGGAGGGGGCTCATCTCACTGACGTTGTCAGCTTTGTTATGGAGGTGGGAGCGGGTTTGCTTTATTGACGTTATGAGCTTCGTCACAGTCATGAGGGGGCTCTTCCTTGTGAAGGGAGTTGCCAGCCCGACAACTGGCGGAGTTGCCCGGCAGTGCTGCACAAGCCTCACGGTGCGCTCTGCAAGTGGGGTGGACTGCAGGGTGTGCTGACTGAGGAGTTCATCCTCTGCAATCATGATCAGATCCTCGGCACACTTCGCAACTGCAACGTTGCCATTCAGTGGCTCATGCTTCATGTGCGTACCCCATCCGCAAAGCCGTTGCTGCCCGTGACTCACCACCTGGACGCAGTCCCGAACCCCTTTCCGGCTGGCTTGACAGCACTCAGTGGCTGCTTGTGCGGATTTGGAGCTCGTGTGGTGTTGCGGTGGCGGCGATTGTTAGGAAAGCGGACCAAAAGCGACCCTCGGGCCCATCTTGCGCCCTCGTGAGCACCACTTTTCAGATCTCGTTGCGTGCACTCTATGTGTGGTACTGTGTCACGGCCACGTCCTGCTCTTGCATGCATCTTTCATCCACTCGGATGATGTGAGCTGGCCTGAGCCAGCGTGCCTCGTGCTATTCCGTAGGAGCGCTTTGCTTTGGAGACTGGTGCTCTGGTTGTTTGTTGCGAGGAGAGGCAGGGGATGGTTACATCCACACTCTATGCTGTCCCTTGATTTTGGTGGGGAGCCCTTTGGTGCCCGCCATTGTTTTGATGGGTTTGGTTTTGTTTTACGCCTTTGTTTGGATTTCATTTCCTCCAGAGATACTTGCTGTGCATGTTATGTGAGCCACCGGGGCTGTGCGCGTTATGTGAGCCACCGGGGCTGTGCGCGCTATGCGAGCCACCGGGGCTGTGCGCGTTATGTGAGCCACCGGGGCTGTGCATGCTATGTGAGCCACCGGGGCTGTGCATGCTATGTGAGCCACCGGGGCTGTGCGCGTTATGTGAGCCACCGGGACAGAGCCGGCGGGTTCTACGCACCGGGACGAGCTTGCGGGTTCTACGCACTGACGTATCGCGGGTTCTACGCACCGTGACAGAAATGGGCGGGTTCTACGCACCGTGACAAGGCTGGCGGTTCTACGCACCGACAGCCGCGGGTTCTACGCACCGGGGACAAACAGCCCGGCGGGTTCTACGCACCGGGGATGAGCCGGGTGGGTTCTGCACGCACCGGGACAGAGCTGGCGGGTTCTACGCATACGGTCCACGATGGCCAGCAAGGTGAACCTCACCGCCTTCGCCCGCCGACGTCGCAGCAAGGCCTTGCTTCCTTGGGCTATATCCGGAGCGCCAATGAGAGCGCAGCCGTGCTGGCTCGCTGCGCGCTGCTGAATACTGTGAGCGCAGCCGTGCTGGCTCGCTGCGCGCTGCTGAATACTGCGAGCGCAGCCGTGCTGGCTTGCTGCGCGCTGCTGAATACAGTGAGCGCAGCCGTGCTGGCTCGCTGCGCGCTGCTGAATTCTGTGGGCGCAGCCGTGCTGGCTCGCTGCGCGCTGCTGAATTCTGTGGGCGCAGCCGTGCTGGCTCGCTGCGCGCTGCCGAATACTATGAGTCGATGGTCCTGTGTTAAACATGCCTCAGAGTTCAGACTCAAAGGTTTCCTCATAAGATTGTGTCAAGGTTAATATAACGGTGTTATTGTTGGTTGGAGACTTGCGTGCCTCTGCTCGCAGTGCGAGACTCTAGGCGCGAAGACTGGTCTCAAAGTCTGTGGAGCTGCTCTGGGACACTGCAGCTGTCGGAGTTGGAACGTCGGGAACGCGTGCGACTGAAGGACATGGAGGTTGACCCTCTTTCCACCCACTGCACTCTGCCCACTGCACCCTGCGCGGGGTAGCACTATATCAAGCTGCGTTGTCATCCAAAATTTGAGCTACAATGCGCTTCCTGATGTGAGGGATGTTCTCCTGTGTGAAAGTGAAAGATCTCCCTCGGCTTAAATAGTCCGCGTATGTCAGCATGAAGACGCCGCAGTCGATCGCGTTCTGCTGGTGAGGAATATCGCTGACGCGTATTTGACGCCAGGTCATGGCATCTAAATTCTGGCCTTTGTTTGCGAACTCCATAGCAATGTAGCTTCTCAAGTTTGACAAGCACGTTTTGTCCAGTCCTCCCATCGAGTCGTAGTACTCGATTCTTTTGTCCACTATATTGATGACCGCGAGGACCCAGTGATTGCCCGGATGCACGGGCACGAACACTTTCTCGCAGGTGGTTAGGCTGTATTTGAGTTTTGTTAGCGTCGTCCACGTTTTGATAGCATCGTAGTTGAAGTTGCGCTTGTCAGCGTACAACGCATTGTAAAAGAAGGTGTTGAAAAAGTGAAAACGCGGCTCCTCAGGGTGTTTGCGCAGCTCGCGTTGCTGCAGTAATGCGAGGAAATAGTTGATGACTTGGTCGTTTAGCCATTCTCCATTTTGCATGCACAGCATATCCTGAGCTGTGATGTCAATGCTGGAAAAGTTGTTGCTCGCAACAATGTCCGACAGATTTCCACGGCCTGACAGTACTACACGAACTCTTTCCTTCTGCTCGTCGTTCAAGGGTAACATAGCTGTGTCCTCCTCTGGCTCTGGCGTCGTTAAGAAGTCCACAGCGTCTTGACTTGATTGAGGAGTTGCCAGTGTCGCTGGTGGGAGTGTGTTGACTTCTCCAGAGGACACCTGTTGTGAAGCCGCCCGTTAGAACCCTTCCACTGGCACTGGTGGGAACGCGTTGCCATCCCTGTTAGGCACATTTGTTGTGACTTCAGGTGAGGCCTCTCCTACTTTGATGCAGCATTTGGGTAGGCAGGATGGCACCGAGGGTAGGTTCCTCTCAAGAGAGTGGCCCGCTCACCTGCGCGCTCAGGGGGTGGGTGCTGGTGAGGGGTGGGGCCGCAGGCGCTGAGGGGGTCGGCACTAGCAGCTTGTTCACATCCCCGCCAGGCACCTGCTATGCCACAATCATCGCAACTTCAGGTGAGGCCCCTCACCAACTAGTGCGTGGGAGGGAACGTGGTTGTGTACTCGGTGGTTGCTTGTTGCATTTTGTTGAGGTGGTTCTGCTTTGATGCGCAGTACCCTTCGAGATAACGCAACGCACGTTGATTTCGTGAAATCATTGGTCCGTTTACCTTGTCCATGCGCGTGTCACCGGCAATAGAAACGCCGCCTGTTGGGTGCAGCTCATATTTCTGCAAGTGGGCTACAACTTCTAGCTTCCCTTCCGGCTCATGTGTGATGGTGAGATGGCGTGGTCCCTCGTGCTGCGTGCAGATGGGGAGGGGGGCGTGGCATGTCACCTGGTGCTCGCTGAGCGGGGGATTGTCCATGGGATGTGTGGCTGCAGGCGCTGGCAGCGACGCTGACGGGGGCGTTTTGGCGTCCTCGGCACTGGCCTATTGTGCGCAACCGCCGGGCATTTCAGTGAGGCCCCCTTCTTGCTCATGTGTGATGCTGAGATGGCTAGATGCCATCGACTTTGGCTCTGTCTCAACCTGCCGCTTTCGTATATCGATGACACCTAGCACTCAACATGTGGCAGGTTGCGATCAAGTGGCCTCACGGCTAGCTCACCTGGTTTGCGTTCAGGCGAGGGTTGATGGTAGGGTGCGGAACCGCGGGCGCTGGTGGAGAAGCCGACAACACTGGCGGGAGCTTATTGGCATCGCTGCCAAGTGCCTGCTATGGCACAGCCGATGCGACTTCAGGTGAGGCTTCTCCCATTTTGATTTGATGATCGGGTTGGTGGGAGAGCATCAATAATGTATTAGCATGGCAGGGGAACCAGGAATAATGTCACTGGTGATACCTCCTCTGGCTCTGGTGTCACGCTGAGACGGCGGGATACTCCCGAGGCTGTGTCTCAATAGGGCACATGCAGATGGGCAGGGGGGATGGTTGGCTCACCACGGGGTTGGCTCATCAACCCCGTGGTGAGGCTCATCCCTTGGACCGCAGGGGATGGTTGGCTCACCTCCTGCACGCTTTGTGGGGGCTTGTCCATCGGGTATGGGGCTGCAGATGCTGTTGGGGACGCTGGTAGGAGTTTGTTGGCACCCATGGCGGTTCCCTGTGTATATGCCTGCAAGCGGGCTACAAGTACCGACTTCCGCCCTGTCACGGGTAACTTGCGCGCTCGGAGTTTGTCCTTTAACATCGGGAGCGTGCACTTCGTTAAGTCCTCCGCCTCTTGACTTGAATGAGTTGATACCAATGCTGCTGGCGGGAGTTCCTTTGTGTCCTCGGCGGTCACCTGTTGTTCCACAACAGCGCCGGCATTTTGTTGAGACCGCCTCTAGCTGTGGCGCGAAACTGAATTGCGAGGATGCCCTCGAGGCCAACCGTGACTAAACAGGCCATGTGCAGTGGGGGGCATCACCTGGTGCGCATTTAGTGTAGGAATATCGATGGGGTGCTGGGGCACAGGCGTTGGTGGGGGCGCTGGCGGCAAAATTGGCGGAAGCGCATCAGCATCCGTTGTGATCACCTGTTGTCCGTCAGCATGCCGACCTCCCGGTGTGCCCTCCTCCGGCCTTGTTGTGGTGCTGACATGGGTGTAGGATGCCCTAAACCGGAGATTTCTACCGATACAACTTTGCCAACACCTAGATTTAATGGTGCCAAGGAAACCACACATGATGAGTACCCAGGGTACCCAATCAGAATGACAAACAAAAATAAGGATACAAAAAGGAAAATAAACAAGAAAGATATTGTAGGACTCCTTGAAGCAAACGGATACAGCACAAATGAACTTGTGCACGCGTGCATCAATAAAAACAAAGCTAGAGCCGCTATAAGCACCATCAAGGGTGACACCACTGATCTCGATCTTAGACGGGATAATACAGACGGCAGCCCCATAACAGTGAACAAGCTCATAGCAAAAAATGAAAAGACAGACAGCATGGAACAATGTCTAAAATGGCACAACAAACCCAAGGAATGGTGGATTCACCTTAATAGCCCATGGCATGCAGCTCACTTACTCTCTAGAGGAAAGGGGATGCCAGAAGGTGGTCTCAACTTAGGTCACAACGTCAAAAGATAACATTTGGCATATAGGTTCACCTCATCTACTAAATAGGAAAGATGTAAATGCCTATCTCAAGCGACACCTTTCATTCAGCTCACTGGAAGTTAAGAAAATCACGAAATCTAGCACAGATGATTACATGACCTGCTGGGATATCCTTCTACAACCCCATATGCCCGCTAAATTCTGGAGCCTGTACGGATCTGAGATGCATTCGGAAAAAATAGACTGCACAGCCCATTTATTCCAATACGCTACAGGTTGGGTGTCTTACACTGAAAGACTACATAGTACACTCGAAATGGAAAATGGTTTGGAAGCAGCTAGAAACGACGACACTGGCCTCAAG
This sequence comes from Cymbomonas tetramitiformis, assembly GCA_001247695.2. Taxonomy (NCBI): domain Eukaryota; kingdom Viridiplantae; phylum Chlorophyta; class Pyramimonadophyceae; order Pyramimonadales; family Pyramimonadaceae; genus Cymbomonas; species Cymbomonas tetramitiformis. The sequence goes on along the minus strand of LGRX02004163.1, from coordinate 6,111 downwards.
GAAATGCAACCTGACGCGACATGGGATACCCTGCATAAATTGGCACATCGGGCGGCAAGTGACGCCTTTGGTACCAAGAATCTGAACAAAACTGGGAGGTCCGAAAGACCATCCGCAGTATCTAACTATATATACAAATGGCTAAACACAGTACGCCGCATCATCAAATATTTGGACACAAGAACTCATGTTAGTAACATTCCAAAGCAAGCCAAAAAGGCTGCCCGCACACTACCGTTTGCCTTGCTCCAACCCAAACATAATGAAGCAGCAGCCACATGGAGACTACGATTACATGAAAATTATGTAATAATCAGAAATGCTTTTCAAAAAAGCAGAGACACAGACATTGAACGACGCAAACTTCGAGAAAAGGAAGCCCTGCAGCATCTTTTCTCAACTAACCTTTCGAGGTTTCTAGACACAGTCATGGGAAAGATGAAACCTACTGAAAAAGGTGCAGCCGCAACCCCAGGTAGTGATGGAAAGATACCTGAGACAAGATCAGAAAGACTAAACACAACACTAGATGAATACAAAAATAAAAATTATTTTCTACTAACCCGAATGAGCCAGATGAACTCCCACAGTGGCTCACTGACATTCTCAAGGATAGCCCTAAAATCCCCGATACGGCCGCCGCAAGCAAGACTATTGGCAGAAATCACGCACAAAGAACTCCAACAAGCATACTCGGATTGCGGTATCTCTACAGCACCAGGACCCTCAGGGATGAGATACTCGCAGTGGATCAAGGGCCCAAAGAATTTTCAAGAAGTTACTGTCTCACTTTTTAACCACATTCTTATAACTGGGAGATTTCCTAAGAGTGCAAAATCTGGAGTCATCCTTCCAATCCCTAAAAATCCCTCTGCACCATGTACCATAGATAATTCCAGACCCCTCACAATGTTGGAAACGGGTCTTAAACCATTTAATACAATAATTGCTAACCGTCTCAAAACAATACTCAACACCCACCCCATTCTCTTTCCCATTCAAGATGCCTTTCTTCCGAATAAAAACATAGATGACTCACTCCAAATTTTGAATGAAGTAATTTCGGATGCCAATAGATACGACAAAGACCTCCACGTAGTTTACCTGGACCTCAAACAAGCATTTGACAGAGCTGAATTCTGGATGAGCAATTTAGCGCTCAGAAAGTTAGGACTCCCATCACAAATAATTAATAACATCATCTCAGACATCACCAATGATGCCTCTAGAATGGTACTTACTGAAGAAGGCCTCACAGATGAATGGTCCCTCGAATGTGGAGTTCCTCGGGGAGAAGTTTTGAGCCCACTAAGGTTTGTAGCCATTATGGATATCCTGGCAATTTGGTTAGCAAAACGAGCAAACGGTGCAAACCCGACAGGAACCACATATGGATACGAACTCAACTCGGAGCGCCATAGACCAGACAAACCAGGAAATAATGTTATTCCTCCCTCTCAAAACTTATTAGAAAAGGACACTCCTTTAAATATCTTTGCACGGTTCTTCTGTGATGACATCATGCTCGTGGGGAAAACTAAAGACGAAGTTCAAGACATGCTAGGTATAGTTAATGAATTTATGAGCTTCATCGGCATTCCCATCAATGTTAAGAAATCCAAATACTCTTACAGAAAGCGCATCAAATCCCAGGGCAAAATAGTAACACGATATGACCTGTCCGATGATTTACTCATCTCTGGGGGTCACCTGAAGCCCAATACCAATGACTCGAGTCCTTCCATTGATGCGAAATGGATACCCCCTGAGTCACCAGAATTTCTCGATTTCTCTAACAGCAAAGAGGTAAACAGATACCTCGGAGTATGGTTTGCACTAAATGGGGAATGGGACAAACAGGCGGAAATCCTTATCGATAGACTTAAATCCACTCTCACATCCATCCAACTGCAACACATGACTCTACACCAGCTAAGATATGTTATAAATGCGGTTGTAGTTCCGAGGATGGCGTACCCCCTTAAAGTTACCTCAGCAATTGCCAACTCCTCAAAGAATGTTGCAATTGAATTAGACAAAATGATAGCTTCGTTTATAATCAAATACCTGGGCTGCCCAATTGACACTAACCACCAAATAATTTGGACGGCAGTCTGCCAGGGCGGGTACGGTATTGATAGTGTCTTCGATATTGTAACCGCGTCGTGTATTACTGAAACCATGAACACCCTGTGTTCTGCAGATGAACACGAATATTGGCAACACAACCACACGGACCGTATCACTGACCCTCACCTTATCTCACTATACCGTAGAAACAGCAATTTATGGCTTAAAATAATAATTCAAAACATGAACAACGAAATGAGTAAAAATGCCATCTCGGGCTTTCCCTTATCACACTATGCAACCTATAGTCACACAAAAGACAAACGCTTTAACTGGTTCAGGCGTACAGGTCACATTATGGCAAAACTTGGATACGCTATCGACTCTAAAAATTACCCTGAAAATGAAGCGGGTGAAACCACATTAATCACCACCCTTCCCAAACAACTCTACATGTCGAGGAATGTTACCTCCGCAATTCAAAATATAACCTCAAGCACACAGGTTCCTTTCTGACTCCCTGCGGTGGAATGTTAAAAAACTGGCAAGAAAGCAAAGGCTTTTTCAGGCTGAACGGTAATAGACCCCCTGGATGGCTAACCGAAATCGAAAAGGAAATGCTTCAAAACCCTGTAGGTTTGGACCCACAGGCCAGATATGCCAAGAAACAATATAGAGACAACATAGTACCCCCGGACACGGGTGAGTTTCATTGGAAAGGAAATGGTGACCGAGATTCCATCTCTCTTATTCACATTACCAATATTGACTTAGAGGCCATGTCAATACATTACACAGAATACAGTAACAATGCCAAAAACCCTAATGTCTTTGTCAGAACCGAAGGAACCAACAGTTTTCAATACGACTTTGAATATAGCATCACCGATGACGGTTGCATCCTAATTCCAGCAGGTTCCATTTTCGAATATAATGACCATATGGACCCGCCCTCTTCTGTTCTTGCTAAAGTCAGTGATATTAACTCACACTATGATTACATCTCAGACAGGCAATATGAGACCATTATTGCCAGAATGAAAAACAAAACTGCGGAAGAAGAAAGTGAATACAGCTGCCCTAGCGACTCAGAAGAAGAATCTACCCCCTTCGCCGAAAAGAGCAAACAAATGGAGGATTATGATATGGCAAGCGATGGTTCCCTATTCGCCGGTAAAAAATCAGCATGCAGTGGTGCAGCATATGCCATAAAAAAACTTTGACAACGGAATGCCACTTGTTCGGAAGATGAATATCCCCCCCTCAAGAACTTTCGCCGCACCGGGGCTTCTTATCAAGGAAGATATCCAAAACCCTAGTAGTACATCTGCTGAAATTGCGGGACTGAGATTCTTACTCACAGAACAAAAAGAGAAACTCCTCAAATCCATGACTCCAATGGTACATGCCATTGACTCCATGGCCGCAATATCTGTGGTAACAAAGGATGGCAGATCCATGAGTGCTCGGGACAAACTACGTGAAGCTAATCGCAGAGATGTGCAGGCTGTTCGCCTACTGTTAGAAGAACTTGGCTTCTACAGTGAAGGAGACCACAGTAAAATCATCCTTAAATGGATTAGGGGTCACAATAACGACAAAGTCCATGACAGAGTGGACCGTACTGCTAAAAGAGCCTCATTCAGAGGGGGTTGCTCAGACATCTCCCGCTACGACCCTGCCGAGAAACTGCCCTTCTCATTATTCTTTTTTGAGGTCCCTATTTTAGGCGATATCCGTAGTCACATTAGAAGAATTCAACGTCTATCACACTATCATAATTGGAGAACTCTACAGTCTCAAGGGAAGTACTTGAGAATGCTTAACGAGAATAACACCGCCCCCACTAAAGATATTTCCAAAATAACACCTAAAGCTTTCACCGCTTCTAGAAGCAGAGAACTCCTGGGTCTCCAAGCCTCTCCAGCACGTTTATTTAAACTGGGAAAATCGGGACGGAAAACTGCCCCTACTGCCAACAGAATACAAAATGCACCTTCGAACACATCCAACTTGAATGCTCAGGACATAATAATAGTTTGCATAGTCTTAGAACAACCCAAGATGGCGAACTAAGGAAAATCATTGCTGAAGAAATCTCAGAAAAGCCCAAACTACTAAACCCTGGAAAAGGTACCACATACATCAAAACAGAGCCATCGAAACTTTTTCCACTTGCCGACCTAAGACAGGAAATGAAGGAGGAATTATACTTACACGCTCTCCCGGAAGCTAGCATGTACCGACCATCAAGTTCAAAAAAGAATACCATTGCTGTGACCGCTAAACCTGAAGTGGACCATGTCACGGGGACAATTAAATATCCCGAACTCCAATATGTCCAAAAGAAAGAATTTTGGAAACTTTTGGCCTGGCACCGCCTTTCCGACAAAGCAGTTCCATGCTCACTTGCGGAGTACTCGAATAGGGCACACGATATTCACGAAGCACTCAATGCATGTAAGTTTGAATCGGGGGATCCTAAAAACTGCTATGCAATCAGAAGAAGCCTCTTAGATATTTTGGTGGATGACAGGAATCTTGACAAAAACGGCCGTGAACTCTTCTCCAACCCACTAAATGCCCACCCTAGAATTCACTCGAGAAGATGCATACCCACCACAAGAATGAAAAAAGCCCTCAGGCCCTTCTGCCATCATGGGAAAATTGGCTTTGATGGTCTCGCTTGGGATGCCTACGTTGATCCGATAACAGGCATCGGCAGAATCGTTTATGGAAATCCCCCCTTTGATGGGAAAGAAAAGGGCAAATCTTCGGCGGTTATGACTACCTTGGAAATGGGACATAAAGCGGCCACCACCGTCCCCGGATTTTCAGGAACATGGATTCTTCCGCTGTCTCCCAAAAACCAAAAAAGATTGTTCGACAAAGGTTTTAAACTTGTTTTCAGATTCCCGCATAACACTATTCCATTTATCCCACATGGCTATTGGACGGGTGATGACCCCTACGTTCTCCCAGGTGGTGGATGCTATAAGGATGCCTTTTCGGATGTTGTTATCATAGCTATAGACAGTGCACCCAGTGATACTCAACCAGTCTTTGACTGGAGGCCTACACAGAAAAAAGATTGCCAGATGGTTCCTCAACGTCCTTCCTAAGTCCAGAGTCACGAAGAAGAGGCTAGAATACACAGGAGTCAGCTCTGATATTTGGGATGAAGTTCTGAACGAAAGCGTCAAAGTACTTCCTTCTTCGCTGTGCCCATGGCCCACTCAAGACCCTCCTTATCATCATAGTGATATTGAGCCTTATTATGGTGGTCACCACGACACGACAATCACCAACGCAAATTCCAAGCCCTTCATAAACACCGTTAAATGGCCCAAAGTCCTCACACTCATGGGATACCTCCCTCCTCTTTTTGGTACTGTCCTCAACACGATAGGTGTTCCCCGTGGCAAGATTAAACCTCTTCTTAAAAAACTATCAAGAATTTGTAGACAACACACCAAAAATAGGCGAGACGTGTTTCTGTTAAACACCACCACCACCTTAAACACCGACCCGCATACAGTTGACATCTCGAGCAGTGAAGCCATGACAGAAACAGAAGCTGTGCAACAATCAAACGACTTTCTTCAAACCCTCCTGCAATAATTCTCAAAAATTTTGCAATAAAAGATGGTCCTGTGTCCCCAAGGGGAGGGGCCGTCCCCCCCCTCCCTCCTCCCCGCTACCCCCCCCCTTCTCCCCCGCCCACCCCCGGATTCCCCTTCCTCAACGTCTCCAAAAAACCCCTTAATTCTCCGACTTCTCTCCCCACCGCCCAGATTCAGCCACCCCTCCACTCACCGGGCCATGGCTGCTTCTCCATCTTCTAGAGTTTTTTGCCTAGCACTTAGCTTTTTCTCTAGATGTCACCCTGCTGAAAAGTGGGTTGAGCCCCTTTGTGGGCGCGCTATAGCAGAGGGAGTAGCCCCTGGTGTTTTCACTAGCCTGCTTTGCAGGGATACCGCACTCTCAGGACTTTGTCCCCTTTGCTAGCGTAAATGTATTATTATTATTATATATATATAT
>LGRX02004162.1:0-42646 GCA_001247695.2 Cymbomonas tetramitiformis | reverse complement strand
GACAGTCGTCAGTACGGTCGACTATGACTGTACATGTCATCAAGATGATAAGTCACATCATCTGTCATTTATTCAAGGAAAGACTTGAATGACACCTGTCATCGAGAGTTCGTACGTCGAACTCGAAGATGGCAAAGCAAGATACATCTTGAAGTAACAAACAAGAACCATCTTTGCTTTAAGCATGTGCGGAACACGCATGCGCAGTATGCACGAACTATTTGTTCTGACGATATTGGTCGTTCAACCAACGTCTCGGGTTCACAACCCAATGGCGGTACCATCTATGCGATGGGAGACGTATACAAGCCACCATCGCAGCCAGTACGTACCATTCCAGTACCCATGATGGAAGAACTCAAACGACAGATCATCAAATATGTCGACTTGGGTATCCTTCGTCCGTCATCATCTCCATATGGATGTCCTATCATTTTCGCTCCTAAGCCAGGTGGGAAGTGGAGGATGTGCTGTGATTATCGAGCCCTAAATAACATCACAATTAAGGACACGTATCCATTGCCACCTCACGACACCCTTCTTGAACAGCTAAAAGGTGCACGATGGTTTAGCAGATTTGACTTCAATCAGTTTTTGCATCAGATCCCTATACATCCAGATGACATTCACAAAACAGCTATTCGCACCAGATACGGTTCCTATGAGTGGACAGTCATGCCTTTCGGATTGACCAATGCTCCTGCAACAGCTCTACGTGTAGGAAATCGGGCATTCTTCGACTTCATCGATCGGTTCCTTGTCATTTTCATGGACGATACCATCGTATACAGTCCGGATTTTGACAGCCACGTAAGTCATGTCCGACAGTTTCTTCAGCGTTGCAGAGAACACCAGTTCTTCATCAGGCCTTCCAAGGTGGAGTTGTTCGTCAGATCTATAGACTTCATCGGACATCACATCTCTGAAGCAGGCTTATCCATCATCGAAGACAGAATCCGAGCAGTTATGGCAATTCAGCCTCCAGTGTCTTATGGTCCTACCGTTGGAAAACAGCCTCTACGCCGTATGGCTAAAGATGGCAAGTCATCCCTTCGGTCATTCTTGGGCATGGTCGGTCAATTCAGGAGATTCATACCAAAGTTCTCCAAAGTTGCCGAGCCGCTCAATCGTCTCCTTAAAGATAATGCAGAGTTTGTCTGGGAATCTGAGCAGCAACAGGCATTTGATAACCTCAAAAGTGCCATCTGTAACGCTCCAGTACTAGAGGTTGATGCGCGTGCCCGGGAGCAGCACACCGCGAACGCATGCCCCGCCGCCGAGCGCGGAGCGCGGCACCCACACTCGGGGTGCTGATGAGGCCGGCGAGCCCCAAGCTCCGGGCGAGCGCACCCGTCTCGACGGGACGCATCGCCACGCGCCTGCAAGGAGGCCCACCCTTGCATGCGTGTCGCCACGAGGTGAGCACACCGAGGTGCTCACCCGCGCCCTCCCCTTATTAGGGCCACCGAGAGAGTAGCGTCCGGAGCGGACCGCTTTTCTTTTGGGGGGGAGAGAGCGCGCCGCGAGTGGCAGATGGCAGCCACCGCGAGCGCGCCAGGCGCACCGCCATGAGGCAGCAGCTCTCGCTGTGCTGTCTCGGGCTGCGTGACGCGCCGCTGCCCCGCCAGGCACACCAGACGCATGGTGCCTGGGAGCAGCGCGCAGCGTGTGCACCGCGTCCAGGCGCATCGGGCCTCCTTGCAGAGGTTGATGCGCGTGCCTGGGAGCAGCACACCGCGCACGCATGCCCCGCCGCCGAGCGCGGAGCGCGGCACCCACACTCGGGGTGCTGATGAGGCCGGCGAGCCCCAAGCTCCGGGCGAGTGCACCCGTCTCGACGGGACGCATCGCCACGCGCCTGCGAGGAGGCCCACCCGTGCATGCGTGTCGCCACGAGGTGAGCACGCCGAGGTGCTCACCCGCGCCCTCCCCTTAGGGCCACCGAGAGAGTAGCGTCCGGGAGCGGACCGCTTTTCTTTTGGGGGGGAGAGAGCGCGCCGCGAGTGGCGGATGGCAGCCACCGCGAGCGCGCCAGGCGCACCGCCATCGATGAGGCAGCAGCTCTCGCTGTGCTGTCTCGGGCTGCGTGACGCGCCGCTGCCCCGCCAGGCACACCAGACGCATGGTGCGTGGGGGTAGCGCGCAGCGTGTGCACCGCCGCGTCCAGGCGCATCGGGTCTCCTTGCAGAGGTTGATGCGCGTGCCTGGGAGCAGCACACCGCGCACGCATGCCCCGCCGCCGAGCGCGGAGCGCGGCACCCACACTCGGGGTGCTGATGAGGCCGGCGAGCCCCCAGCTCCGGGCGAGTGCACCCGTCTCGACGGGACGCATCGCCACGCGCCTGCAAGGAGGCCCACCCTTGCATGCGTGTCGCCACGAGGTGAGCACACCGAGGTGCTCACCCGCGCCCTCCCCTTAGGGCCACCGAGAGTGAAGCGTCCGGGAGCGGACCGCTTTTCTTTTGGGGGGGAGAGAGCGCGCCGCGAGTGGCAGATGGCAGCCACCGCGAGCGCGCCAGGCGCACCGCCATGAGGCAGCAGCTCTCGCTGTGCTGTCTCGGGCTGCGTGACGCGCCGCTGCCCCGCCAGGCACACCAGACGCATGGTGCCTGGGAGTAGCGCGCAGCGTGTGCACCGCGTCCAGGCGCATCGGGCCTCCTTGCAGAGGTTGATGCGCGTGCCTGGGAGCAGCACACCGCGCACGCATGCCCCGCCGCCGAGCGCGGAGCGCGGCACCCACACTCGGGGTGCTGATGAGGCCGGCGAGCCCCAAGCTCCGGGCGAGTGCACCCGTCTCGACGGGACGCATCGCCACGGTAGGCTATTTAATTTAGAATATATTTTCATGATTTTAGAATAACCCATTTTCATGATGATTTTAGAATAAGTTTTCTTGATGTCATCCGGCTATGACCGGTGCATGCATCCATGACGCTGTACTGTACCTGTTGAGCTATCGCCATGCCATGCGAAATATTACACTGAAGAGTTGTCTTGCCGTGATGTCTATATGTCCGAATGAAACCAAAAACCGTTCGATTTTAATCGAACGGTTTTTGGTTCCATTCGGAAAGATTTACGGCCGTGAATCTAAAAGTTACGGCCGTGAATAACGACTTTGTCCGCATAATGACTTTTATTATTTGCCATCTTTGCCACAATAGACACTCACGGCGTGTTCTGCTTGAAAAAAAGTAAGTAACTTGAAGCCTTGAGCTTCAAGTTACTGAAAGATATGTATCTTGGCAGTATGTGTGCCAAGTTTCGTGCTCTAGGACGCACGGGAAGCCCTCGGCTGTTTGGCATCTTTGGGTTTGGGTGTCACGTTCGAACCCAAACCCAAAACATCTGCCTTAGAAATAAATTGCGCGTTTCGCGCACAAGTAACTTGAAGCCTTGAGCTTCAAGTAACTCAAAGATATGTATCTTGGCAGCATTCGTGCCAAGTTTCGTGCTCTAGGACGCACGGGAAGCCCTCGGCTGTTTGGCATCTTTGGGTTTGGGTGTCACGTTCGAACCCAAACCCAAAACATCTGCCTTAGAAATAAATTGCGCGTTTCGCGCACAAGTAACTTGAAGCCTTGAGCTTCTGGTAACTTAAATATATGTACCATGGTAGTATTCGTGCCAAGTTTCGTGCGTTAGGACGCACGGGAAGCCCTCGGCTGTTTGCCATCTTTGGGTTTGGGTGTCACGTTCGAACCCAAACCCAAAGGCAAAGGCATAGGACAGTTTCGTAGATTCTGTCCCGATGCCTTTGCAACCTCGCTTGCTAACTCATATAACAATGAATATTCAACATTCAAGCGTTGGATACCCCACGCCAACGGGAAGCGCTCGGCTGATTTGTTATTTGGGTATGCGCACCCAAATGACAAAAAACGCATCTTTGAAACTCGTTAGTTTCAAAGATGCGTGGCCGATGCCTTCGTGCTTATGTGTGTTAATCCATATGAAATATTCCATGGAATAAATGTGAATATCCCGCACAAACGGGAAGCGCTCGGCCGTTTTGTAAAATTAGGGTGCACCCAAAATACAAAACGCATCTTTGAAACTCGGAAGTTTCAAAGATGCTTGCCGGTCGCGTGCAGCGGTAAAAGGCAAGTCAAAGGGTTTAGGATATAGAAGAAGTACAGGGGCCTTTTTTTCAAGCAGAACACGCCGTGAGTGTCTATTACAACGGCGCCCACCATTATCACAAGCGAGACAAACCTTCTTAAAGCTTTTTGGAGGCTTCCTCATGATGGCACCAGCGGGAACGAGAGCGTTTGACCTGTGTGCACATTATTTGAACACGAGTCGTGAAAAGGACCACCGGTCATAGCCGGATGACATCAAGAAAACTTAATCTAAAATCAACATGAAAATGGGTTAATCTAAAATTATGGAAACTTAATCTAAATTAATTATTTTTCCGCATCGTGTCGCATGTCGCATGTCGCATTGCCAGTTTTAAGGATGAAAGATTCAACACTTCCCGTCATGCTGCCCGACATTTTTCGTCTACGTGGCGTCTGGATCGTGTCGTCGTGGCAACGGCAAAAACAATTGCACGCAAGTTTAAACGTGAATGCAGTGATAAAATTGACCGTGTCCCGTAAGTCGCTATCCAGCGGCTGTCTTTTTCGGGATGTTAACGTATACCAATCACAACATTACTTTGCATATGAATTCTAATACGTGTTAGAAAACAACACGATTTTTTTGCGCCCAAGATCCGTCCAGGTTTCAGGATGCTGGACGGTTCATACTGCACATCATAAGCATATCAGGCAGATCATATGAACATAAGAAAGCAATTCCATCTGATCATCTGACAGTGCACTGTCACCTTTAGCGGAAACGCGGGTGTCAACCGCGCCCACGTTTCCTCCGCGGCGCTCGCAGCGGGTGAACCAAATGACCAAATGAAACACAGTTGCGCACATACCACGTTGAACATTTGTTTCAGTTGTTGTTATTAGGATTTCTTAGCTTTCCCTTCGACAGGATACCGAAGGGAATGCCGTCTTGCGGATGCGGTTCCCGCTTCTGCCATCCCCGCTTCCGCCACACGAAGCGGAAAATCCGAGATCTGCTTCCGGTCACCGAATATGTGCGGGGATGCTTCCTATCGTTCATGATACCTTCTAATAAACATTACTTCCTTCTAATATATCGCGAATACTTCAATCTCTTCACTAATCTACCCTGCTGCACTAGGTTTTCTCAGTGTTAATTAGGTCAAACGTTTGACCAAAAAAATGTCGCATTGTCTACGTGGGCATGTCGCATGGCCTACGTGGAACCTGAAAATGTCGCATGCGACATGCAATGTCTGTACGCCGTCGAACAAAATTGGATCTGACGATCGATTTTTGAGTAAAGTGTCCAAATGCGACAAACGTGCGACAAAAGCATGCGACAAAAGCATGCGACAAAAGCATGCGACAATATGTTTTCCCATGCGACAACATCTTCCTATCTTCCGAGAAAAAAAAAAGATCTAGTCGCATCGAGAAAGATGTTGCGACATTTTCATATGCCGCACGTCGTTTTAAAAACCAATCAGATCGCTGCGATCAACAGCGACACGATGCGACATGTCGCACGAATTCCAAAACCAGTTTTACGGACGGGCCTGAGGTACTAATCGCACAAAGAAATGGGGATGCCAATATTTGAGGTACTACTCGCACAAAGATATATGAGAGAAATATGGGTCCCCGACATCGTTATACACACACACAGAAATGACGAATAAATGGGCACAGCATTGGTTATGTCCGCTGGATGCATACTCGAACATGCATGTTTCGTATAATGCAAGTGAGATGTTAACCTTTCAATAAAGTTTGTGATGCCTCTTTATATAATGCAAGTTGTATCCTAGCGAGGCCCGCCGCGTTTGATTACGTAGAATGTACACATATTACCGTACGTTGTTTTCACTTTGATAGCTGACGTGCAATTCAACAAGGAGACCCAACAAACCTTCGAAGCCTGTGGCATATCTTCATATAAGCTTATGTGATTTTCAATCCGAATCCTAATTGAGGTTCGAGGATAGCGTGCGTAGGGCCACATCACTAGAATCATCGCTCGTCGTTGTAGCCAATCGTTTTAATTGTTCCCTGCGGTAGATCACGCAGCGGATCTTTCGTGCGAACTTGTAAATGGGGGCATCATCCAATAGTGTTACTTTTACAAGTGGTTGGAAAACTATAACGGAAATTTCGATGTCACACAACTGGAAGACCTTTAAAATGAAATCTTCAGTTGTCATCGGGCGGAGTCCACGCACCCAAATTGCCCGTGCTTCCTGTCAGTTTAGGGTATGTTCGGCTTCGGATGCTACAGAGCAATAATCAGCACTCGACACGTAGTTCAATCTTTTATAACTCTAGCACAATTGTTCTCGACGGGGTTTAATACAAGTGATATCTGCTGCTAAAACTTAACATGCTCGCTTCCTCGTAGTTAGAATACCAAGGTTGCTTGCCTACTTGTCGTCATGAGATTGTATTATAGGTTTTGGGTTGAACAACTTCCCTTGCTTCCACTTTCTGAAGCTCCAAGCCTTCCTAACAAAACTGAATAAATTATATATGTATTAAAAGAATGTCTACAACTATGAGTCCTAAATACCAAAGGCGAGCCTTAACCGGGAGCTGCGAGTTTGACAAGACGTGACAAGACTGCATCGTCTCCACAAACAGTGCACAAATTGCACAGCACTAAGTTTAGTAAAACTTTTGTCCCGGCTGCCTGGTGTCAACGCCATAAACCAGTTCCGAAAGATCATGGCCTGGCTGATCTTGCATTTTCCACTTGATTTTGTCAGCATCCGTGTAAGGGAACACCTCGGTGTAAGCATCGAGTCCACCTGCAAGAATAGTCGTATTTTACGCTGCGCATACAAATAAGGTAACCACACTATGTACGCATAATTTGGGGGTAATACCTTCCAACACTTTAACTTGAGTGTATCCCAACTTCTCTGTGATGTTTTTGGCCGCGACCTCGGAGCGGAACGTGCCGTCATCGCAAGCCTGTGCTCGAATACATTAAACAGTTATCATAAACTTGCTCCAAAAAGAAAGGAAAAAACCGAGAAACAGGCAAGGCAATGCTCATAAGCTTGGTGGAGTAGTACGAAGATACTGAACTTGGACCGGAACTTACAATAATGATGCGCGACATTGTGTTTGGGAACTCTTGTTTGACGTCGGCGAGAAAGTTCGGATTGCTCACGGGGCCTTTTTCTGTCATTGCTGCGAGGGGAATACTTTTCCAAGAATGCTTGGATCCAGTCTCGTTCCTTTCCTGAGGACTCCTGGCAATCATAGACTATTTTCATCAGGTAGACATTAGATATCTAAGGGAAAGCATAACAAGCCATATCAGTTCGATAAGTGCGTTGTAAGTAAAAGTTATCGAAGCGCACTGCTTTCACTCGGCAGGGCTATAACATAGTGATTGAGGACGGTCACGCATGATCGAAACGCAAGAATGTTAAGAGGCGCCAAGTACCTGATGTCGATTATCACGAAGCCCTATTCCAAGTCACCCAGCGACCAGCCTTCAGTTAAAATTTCAAGCAGCTTAAAAGAAGTCGGAAGATATGAACACACTACTAGGTCTCTCCTTACCCTGTCGTCAATGAGGTCTTTAACGCTGGCAACAGGGACAGACTGCCAGAGGTCGTCTGCCACGCACCGCAAGGTCGTCACGCGACCTGAAGACCTGCGAGGACGCCAACATGCGTTAACTATATGTAGAGACAACTCATGAAACCACTCGTCAAAATCCCTCGAGTATAAGTGTGTTCATTAAGCTACGTTAAGTAGGGAGCGCACGGGGGCCTTGAGAGCGCACCTGACAGGCAGTTTACGCTGAACGCGCACTGTGCTTGTTGGGCGACCGAGGTTCACACGAACCATCCCAACCTGCGCCTTTGCCTGTGCGAACTGCATTTTGCTACTTTAGAAACTTGGAAAGGCCTACGCACTTTACACTCGTTTGGTGAAGTGGAGAAATGGAAGGAGTGCGAATGCTGTAGAGGACCTCGCGAGTTTGAGCGTCTGCAGAAAGCTCGAGAAAAATCGGTGAGGGGGGAATCGCCAAATCGGGTCCCAGGGATCTGTAGTTTGGGGCCACGTCACTTACGATCCCGTCGAGTTTATGAGATACTATAGCCTTCGCGGGTTTTCACTGGTGGAAGGACCGTTACGGTCACCATGAAAGCATTAACCGATGAGAAAAAGGTATATTTCACCCCCACTTGTCAATGGACCCTTGCCAAATATGTTATGCCCCCTTGTCTTAAAAAAAAGTACTTAGCAATGGGCCAATCGCATCGCCAAGAAGTATAGATCTGTCTGACTCCCTCTGACAGGGTGACAGCCCCGTGCTCGATCGGGCCTCACGCCTATTATCGCGCTTTTCCAGCAAATCCTAACAGTCCGTTTTGAGTTTAGAGTGTCTTGACCGTGCAGTGGCCGCCACGTTGACAGTCATATTTTCGTGCCCGTCTACTCCATCTCGCGTCAAGCCGAGCGCGAGCCTTCAAGCTTGCCAGCTTCACCGATCCAAGGGGGTCAAGAAATATACTACAGTGTACAGTAGAGGTAGAACCAGGCAGTCGGCCCTAAAATAATCGAGACCCCTAAACGCCTAAATCGAGAAAGTCCGATTTCTGGGTTGAAAATCAGTCGTTTCTGCACCACGCCTAAATTTCGAAACATTTTTTAAGCCTTACTAATAACGTGGTGAGACGTGTCCGAACCCTTGGTGGCCATGAAGGGTGCATATTATAAGCCTTCAAATATGGTGCGCCTGTTGCTGGAATCGGCACAGTGGCATGTTCGTATTGTCACGTGGCATATCCGGCGTGCCATCTTCGGTGTGTTTGTGTCTGTCCGGGTACTTATTCCCGTATGTTATCAATTATAGAGTTCGTTATATCTCGCCGGGAGCGTTCTCCCCTTCGGGTTGATGCGTTGTTTCCAACACCTCTCGCCAAAGCTAGGTCGTCACACGAAAATGTCCGGCACCTCCCTATTATTCGCGCGATTGATCGTATTTGGCCCCTTCCCGCATTAACTAGTCGTGGTATGTCTCGCCTTCACCTTCCGAGAGTGCCGAGGCTTATACCGTAGTATACGACTGGGCTAGGAGCGGTCTACAAGACGATCGATCTTTGCCGATTGATTAGCATATTATAATAGGATTTGTCTATCGCTAGATCAGTAACGGAAACACGATAAACAACCGGCATTTCAAGTCATCGAGCGGCTTCCAACGTTCCGCTCCGGCATGCACGCTATGCGCGATGTATGTTAAGCGGCATTATCATGCGATGTCACGTCGAAATGATACAACCAACTTCGCACGTAATCCAATTCAAGGTAGCCCGTACTTGTAGGTGCGGGTGTCTGCCATGCGGCCCGGAAACGAAGTGTGACGGCACGTGCCTTCCGTACAAAACGGTTGTGAACTTTTCTCCAACCCTCTAAATGCCCACCCTAGAATTCACTCGAGAAGATGCATACCCACCACAAGAATGAAAAACGCCCCCAGGCCCTTCTGCCATCATGGGAAAATTGGCTTTGATGGTCTCGCTTGGGATGCCTACGTGGACCCGATAACAGGCATTGGCAGAATCGTTTATGGAAATCCCCCCTTCGATGGGAAAGATAAGGGCAAATTCATGAGAAACCCGGAATATCCAAGTACACTAGATATCAGAAAGTCCCGTACTCGTGTGGATAAACTGTGTCAGATAAATAAACCCTAAGCTAGATATACCCGGAACGGTCTCGGACGGTCTCGGTGTCTAGCCTACCTGTGACACAGCGTGTGTCACAGTACGAACCTACAGATCAGTCAGTAGTCCAGTGTTGGTCCTAGGAATCTGTCATAGGGGCCTGCACCGGGACTCCCAGTCAGGGCTGCCTATACAGATTTCAGCACACCACCCCAGCACTGTGGGTGGTGACTGGCTAGGAGAGTCAGAAAATGTAAGGCTGTTAAGTGTTAGGGCAGGAGCCAGGGTGACAAGGCCTAACTGCTAATCTAACTGTGCAATTCTGATACACAAATTAGAACCCTCTAGCTAGCACAAGAGCAGAAACTCACAGGCAATTAAGGTCCTGCTAAACTACTGAAAGGCTCTGTGCCAGCAAGTCAAATTGAAGATTTCAAAGGTGTCAAAGCAAAACCATAAACCAGATTGAAGAAGTCTTTGAGGTCACAGGAGTTCTGCACACCACCATGTTGGTGTGCCTCCAGAGTGAGCAAGAAGTCAATCGACAGTACCAAAGTAGTCAGCGGTGGCCTCACGGAAGTCCATCCCATAGTAGGAAGTAAAGTAACCAGCTCCATAATAGTGCCCCGCATCAAGAGGACCGCTCTCATGTAAGGCCATGCCGTAGTAGAATGCCATGTCAATACCCAAATCCGCTTGAGCCAAATCCTGAAATGCTAAAAAGCTCAAAGTGTCAGGAGGCTCGGGCGGCTGAAGTTGTGGCACATCGTCAGGCAATAGGAGACCCTGAGCCGTCATCACCGGATCAAGAAAATCATTCGTAGAGAAAAATGACGGAGCCTCCCAATCGAGATCACCACCAGGCGAAGGCATCTCCGTAGCCGACCGAGCGTCGGGCACGGCTGCCACTCCCATGATCGAGATGCAAAGAACGAGGGAAAGGAGGAAAGGAATGCCCCACGGACCAACCGTGGCAGGGAAGCCCCAGGGCGGCTTCCCACAACCGTAGGTCCTCTGCTCGCCCACGGGTGGCCCGGAAACATGATTGGCCGACGGAGGCGAGCCCCGCGGCTTCAGCCGGAAGCTGCCGTCGGCAAAGTCCTCGTAGTCGTCGGTGTCGTAGCCTGTCAGGTCAGACGGGTGGACAGCGGCGTGATTCACCGTCTGCACGAAGCCTCCGAACTCACCGTGCGTCGCCTCCGTGGTGGTCACCCGCGCCGATTGAACTGGCGCGGGCTGTACATCCTCTACCTGCGAAACAGGCATAGCAGGGGCCGGCACGGCGGATGCCGATGCCGCCGCACCACCTGCCGGAACCTGCCCCTCCGGTGTGATCCCCGCCGCAGCGGCAGGGCCACACACCAGAGCCGATGCATGCTCCTCAACCGCACTCCCAGGAACAAAGGATGCGTGAGTGTAATGTACCTGCTCTTGGGCGGCCTGAACCTCAGAGGTGAGGGCATCAAGCCGCCGCAAGATGTCCTCGTCGTCGGTCCCGCCAGAAGGCGGAGGCGGTACGCTGAATCCGTAGGCCGACACGTCGATGCCGCCAATCCCGCCCGCGGAAAGCACAGCGGGGGGACCATAAGCCGAAGCCGCACGGGCGAAGGCCTCCGGTCCATCATCCGCAGCCTCCTGGAAAACCTGCACAAGTGCCAGGGTGTGAAGACCCTCCGCATCCTCCTCCTCAATAGGAATGCAGAAGGCCGCCGCCGTGGCCGACGAATGCTGGCGCCCACCAAGAGGGCAGTCGCGGTACGCGTGATAGGCGTCCCCTTTGCCCGCCTTGCGGCAACGGTGGCAAAGGGGCTTGGCCTTCATGCTGTCCCTGTCGAACCCCACAGACGGTGCCGGGTGCACACCCACTCGATGGCCTCGTGGATGCTGCTTACCGCGCGGCTGCGGCTGCTGCTGTCGCTGAGCCGCGCCCGCACGATTGCCCTGCACAAGCGCCTTCAAGGCGGCGATTTCGTCGAGAAGGACCGCGTACTCAGAAGACGTGATAAGGGCGGAGGGCTTACCGCTTGCCCCCAGTGTCTGCTTCTCACGCACTGCCGCCCCATCATCCGACTGCGCCCAGGCCTGAAAGATGGCCACGACGAGCGCCTGGAGCGAGCGGAGAGTGACCCCGCTAAGGTCACTCGCAAGCGGGTACCGCACCTTCACCGCCGCGTAGAACACGGGGTCGAGGCGGTTGTAGAGGGACAACTTACGGGTCTCGTCGGTGGGCTGCCAGTCAGGAGCGCGGTTATCCCGCACCAGACGTTGCTCACGAGCCAAGATCGGCTGCGGGTCAACGCCTGCGGGATAACGAAGCGCCGCATGCTCCTGCTGGTGGCTCTCGCGAAGGACTGTCGGCACGCTCCCCTTGATGATGTCGATGAGGGCACGACGTCCATCTCGGTCAGCCGAAGAGTCCGTACCCCGAAGCCAGGTGTCGGCCACAGAGTTGCGCTCCACGACGAGGGCCAAGACGTCATAGAGCAGTCCATTAACCTTCTCGATAACCAAAGAGGTGGGGTCGTCGAGGTCAAAGGGGCCAAGTCCAGTCCAGCGGACTCAAACTCGGTCCGAAGCTGCACCACCAACTCGGAGAGGCGGTCGGTGTCGTCGGTACCACGATAATGATGTTTCTTGGAACCAAGGATATCCTCGCGGATACCCTTGGCCCAAGCCCGATGTAGTCTCCCCTTGTAGACCACGTCGACCGCAGCGTGTTGGTCAACGAGATGCTTCCGCAACGCGACAGCGGCGTCGGAGTTGCTGGAAGGATTAGGGGGCACCACAGGCGGGGTGCTAGCGGTTGGGGTGTCCCGAACCGCATCTATAAGCCGTATAGAGGCGTCCAAGTCGGAGTCCTTCAATAGGCGTTTACGAGCTCGTGTAGATGTCGCCATTCTTCTGAAAGCCAGAGAAAAGATGATGCGCGGTAGCACGTTTGGGTGTTGTGGCGGAAATGGAGGGATGACGTAACGGCAGAACGTGCGGAGCGGCGAAAAGAGCGAAGGGCACTTGCAAATGTCGGCGTGGTCGAAGGTGTCCGGAGCACCAGCCCAAAATACGTAAACCAGCGTGATCAGGGCAGGTAAAGTAACGCAAATGAACATTGCCAATCCCAAGCAATAGCAACGCGCGGTGCCCATGACTCGAAGCCGCAAAATACGTCTACCGTAAAATCATGTCCAAATCCTAGTCGCACCCAAACGCGCAAGTGCGCACCACCTCTTCAAGCGGCTGCTTAGCCAATCATGGCCAAGATAGCAAGTGGAATGAAAACGTGGATGGGGCCACGACCTACCGGAATATCCAAGTACACTAGATATCAGAAAGTCCCGTACTCGTGTGGATAAACTGTATAAGATAAATAAACCCTAAGCTAGATATACCCGGAACGGTCTCGGACGGTCTCGGTGTCTAGCCTACCTGTGACACAGCGTGTGTCACAGTACGAACCTACAGATCAGTCAGTAGTCCAGTGTTGGTCCTAGGAATCTGTCATAGGGGCCTGCACCGGGACTCCCAGTCAGGGCTGCCTATACAGATTTCAGCAAAATTGGCTTTGATGGTCTCGCTTGGGATGCCTACGTGGACCCGATAACAGGCATTGGCAGAATCGTTTATGGAAATCCCCCCTTCGATGGGAAAGATAAGGGCAAATTCATGAGAAACCCGAAATAAACTAGCTATATGAGGGGGGGAAAGAAGGCGGTACGACAGCTGCCATAAGGCAGCAGCTGAAGGACAATGGCTGCGGATAATATTACCAGAGTAGGGCTGGCGGCTTGCGCCGCCAAGTTATTACGAAGGGAAGATTGTCTGAGAGGGGCGCGTGTCGCAGTGACATCATCATAACGTGTGACACCGCGACCGCAACTACGATGCTTCAGGTGTGAGTCACACAAGAAGTCACATACTACTAGATACTACTATAGGGTACCCAATATTGTACTCTACGTGACACTACCTGACTACGAAGTGGTCACTAAGGATGAAGCACTACCCATTCAATGGAAGGGTACACTACGGTATGCATGCTAGAAAATACGTCTAGGGCACTACCGATTTACGTGCTAAAAGCACACTTAGCGAATTACCTCTAAGGCACTACCAAGTAAAGTGCTTCTAAGCACTACCTACAAAAGAGATCACAATGAGTCATCGAAGAATGTTGAAAATGTTGATTGTCGTTCTTAAAGATAATTTCAGGTCCCTCGAAGATCATCACACGCCATGGAGACGTGGAGAAGGGTCAAAACTGAAAACTGGCCTTGGCAGATCGCGCGAAGTTATTTGGCTGTAAAATGTCAACGATGCACATACTAAACACGTCGAATTTTCTTGAAATTGAGGCCGTTGAGGAACAGCTTTTGAGGGGTTAGGCTGTTCAGGTTGGTGTCGAGTAATCCCAACTTCCAGAGGGGTAGAGAGGAGAGAAGGGTCGACGAACGCGATGGGGCTGTAAATCTGGCCAGAAAATCTGCCAAATGGCCGATTAGTAAAGATTGACGTAAAGGTCAAAGTTCTCGAAGTAAAGATGCCCGGTCGACGGGTTGCTACTTCCCAGAAGTTCATTGTCCAACATAAAAATACGGCTGCCTCTAAAAACCTCGAAGGTGGCAAAATCGACAGTCGTTGGCGAATTGGGTTGGCACTACCAAATTTCAGGATCTGAAGTAGGGGGGCGATCAGAAATCAGGCAGAGAGCGGACAGCGCGGCTGCATTCAGCGCGAACTCGGAGTTGATGCTGCGTGAGAAGCCAGGGATGCGGCTGAAATGTGAGTGCCAAAAGTGGGGTCACAACTCCCACATTAGGCTAAGAAATTCCGGGGAGACCAAATCCCGAAATAACTGTGACTACTGGGGTCACCACTCCCCAGAAGTCGCTGTAGGAGGTCGCAGCGGCCGAAATAGGCAAGAGAACGCGAGGAGCCATGCCGGCTGTAAAATTAAGCTAGGGAAAAGCGGGAATCCCAAGATCTGTTGATCAGAAATCTGAAACAAACAGAGGAAGCGTAAGCGAGGCCCATAACCTCATGAGAAACCCGAAATAAACTAGCTATATGAGGGGGGGGAAGAAGGCGGTACGACAGCTGCCATAAGGCAGCAGCTGAAGGACAATGACTGCGGATAATATTACCAGAGTAGGGCTGGCGGCTTGCGCCGCCAAGTTATTACGAAGGGAAGATTGTCTGAGAGGGGCGCGTGTCGCAGTGACATCATCATAACGTGTGACACCGCGACCGCAACTACGATGCTTCAGGTGTGAGTGACACAAGAAGTCACATACTACTAGATACTACTATAGGGTACCCAATATTGTACTCTACGTGACAAATCTTCGGCGGTCATGACTACCTTGGAAGTGGGACATAAAGCGGCCGACACTGTCCCTGGATTTTCAGGAACATGGATCCTTCCGCTGTCTCCCCAAAACCAAAAAAGATGGTTCGATAAAGGCTTTAAACTTGTTTCAGATTCCCGCATAGCACTATCCCATTTATCCCACATGGCTATTGGACGGGTGATGACCCCTACGTTCTTCCAGGTGGTGGATGCTATAAGGATGACTTTTCGGATGGTGTTATCATAGCTATAGACAGTGCACCCAGTGATACTCAACCAGCCTTTGACTGGAGGCCTACACAGAAAAAGATTGCCAGATGGTTCCTTAACGTCCTTCCCAAGTCCCGAGTCACGAAGAAGAGGCTAGAATACACAGGAGTCAGCCCTGATATTTGGAATGAAGTTCGGAACGAAAGCGACAAGGTACTTCCCTCTTCGCTTTGTCCGTGGCCCACTCAAGACCTTCCTTATCATCAGAGTGATATTGAGTCCTATTATGGTGGTCACCACGACACGACGATCACAAATGCAAATTCCAAGCCCTTCATAAACACCGTGAAATGGCCCAAAGTTCTTACACTCATGGGATACCTCCCTCCTCTTTTTGGTATTGTCCTCAACACGATAGGTGTTCCCCGTGGTAAGATTAAACCACTCCTTAAAAAACTTTGTAGGCAACACACCAAAAATAGGCGAGACGTGTTTCTGTTAAACACCACCACCACCTTAAACACTGACCCGCATACAGTTGACATCTCGAGCAGTGAAGCCATGACAGAAACAGAAGCTGTGCAACAATCAAACGACTTTCTTCAAACCCTCCTGCAATAATGCTGGACTTCGGGTTTAGGCTTAGTTATTATGGGCTCTGACTAGCCCCTAGCCTGACCCTGCTTCCGTCTCGTGTCCGTGACATCCTAGCACTGTACTGTACAGTAGTACAGTACAGTAGTACAGACTTGTTTCACTGTCTGGGTTTCCGAGAGCATAAAGCCTCGGCCAGACACTAGTTATGTGTTTATCTGTTTGATATTCAGCGAGCTTAGCCGGACAGTAGGATTTGTCTTTCTCGCAGCTTCTCCATCTTCTAGAGTTTTTTATTGCCTAGCACTTAGCTTTTTCTCTAGATGTCACCCTGCTGAAAAGTGGGCTGAGCCCCTTTGTGGGCGCGCTATAGCAGAGGGAGTAGCCCCTGGTGTTTTCACTAGCCTGCTTTGCAGGGATACCGCACTCTCAGGACTTTGTCCCCTTTGCTAGCGTAAATGTTTTATTATTATTATTATTATTATTCCTTCCGTATGTAACGTGACCCGCTTAGGTATGCACGGTATTTATGCAACGTGGAACCCCTCCCGGTTAATCATCGACGACGTTTTCGCCGACATAGCTCAACACGTAAAAGGTAGTGGTATATACCTAAACAATATACGGTATATCTAAGTGGGCACAAAGAGGGCTGACTTCCGTAACCGATGTGTTGATTACGGTCAAAGTGATATTAAGCCACATCTTGCAATATATCCGATAGGAAACCTAAACCCTGAATTACAGGTGACACAAGTGACACCTACCGCACCCAAGTCGGGACAGATTGAGAGATTTGAGAGGGGCTTGCCACAGTACTACCGGAGGGCTGCCTGGGCAGATTCTAGCAAAAGGTGATATGGTAAATATAATATAAATATCAGCAAATCTATGTGGTAAACGAACACATCCATCCGCATAATAGAACTTAATAATAATTGCTCGAACACGCGTACACACGCAAGCATACCACCCATCTCAAACATATTTCAAAATGGGCTAAAATGGACAATGATAAGCGACCCGGAAGGTATGTAATTTCTAGTGAGTATGAAATATGACGTATCAGCAAAAGAGTACAAAATATCGCCGTTTAAGTGGTCAAACAGCTCATCCAACGACGGACTCTCGCATTGATAGGCACGCATGATAAAGCGTTTGAGTGGTGCCGACTGCCGAGAGAACAACAAGGGAGCGCGCGCGCTGCTTGTGCAACAGGACGATAGCCCCTTCCTGACATGGAGAGATCTGATCCAGCAGCTAGCTCTGACCGCAGTAGCACCGGTTATGACCGCTGAGTAAGATGTGACCATCATGTGATAGTGACTAGCTAGTAATAGGTGTAGATCTGTAGAACAGTCAGCTGGTGACCGATGCGGGATCTAGGTTTATGCTTACACTCGGAAACACTCAAGCGGTTCTGATCATTCCACTTTCTGAATCGATATCGGTTCGGTAATTAGTATGTTCCTATCCCTTGTCTCTCGTTACACGCTCGAGGGCTAGACGCGCAAAGTTGCAAAGGCACCCGAGGAGTTGGGCGTGTGCAGTTGATGTAGCATGATGATGCCATTCTCGAGGTCGACAATAAGAGTAAAGTGCGACTGGCCCTTGAGTGGGGTTCAATGTGTTGACCAGGCCACCCAAACGAAGCGGATCGGAAAGATCCGAACCACTCGGTGTGACTCAAACAAACACGAAAACAACTAAAAACAACTAAAATCTCGCTGTGAAAAGAAAAGACGCTGACAATTTTTAAACTGTTGCACAGTTGTAAATTCCGCTATCACTTATCCGGCCCACTTTCTGGAAGTGGGTCGGACACCCAGTCCCAATATTGCCACAAAAATCAAAGTTGGTGACACAATCATGTCGCAGTCGCATTGCCTTCATGTGGGGTTCTTCGTCTTGGGTGAGCGATTGAGCGTGAGCATCCAGCTGTGTGATATGGCTGTTTCCAGCCGAGTGGTAGAGTCCGGAATTCTCAATTCGCAACTGGGCTTCTGTGGCATATGATACTATTATGGCATGGCATGCAATGCCTGTTCAATCGATGCTCTCTCTGAGTTCTTGCTATCGGTGATCGCTCAGAGAACAACTTGGGAACACGATCGATCCGTCATCGTGGTATCGCGTGTGAACAGTAAGTGTCGTCTCGAATTTTTTAAATTCTGAAAAGCTCGAAGGCGTCATCTGAACGCGGATCGCGAACTGTCACAGCATGCGGAACGCGAACGCTCGGCTTCAGGGTACAGTAATCACTCACCTTTAAGAAAACCCGGCGATAAGAAACCAGCCAGCTTTTTTTTTGGGGGGGGGTACCGAAGTTGTCGAGAAAAGCTGGCTGGCTTTTTTGAGCTATGGAATCCTCGAAAATAAGAAATATGGGTGCTGGCGCCGCAGGCGGAAAATTTTGAAAATGTCGCCTTTTTAAGTGTTTATCATTGGACTTTTAAGAGAATTGCTGGCTGATTGAAAGAAAATACTTGCTAATTCTTACCGATTCCATAGGACGCTGGCGCTGGCGGGTACGCAAGTTGGTGGAATTAGCTGGCTGACCCCAAATCTCCGGTTTTCTTAAAGGTGAGTAATTACTGTAGAACGATGAACGGGCGATTTCGCGATCCGGACGGTTTCCAGTTTTCCAGATGAAGATGCGAGCGCGTTTGAGCTTTGAGGGAACAAGCGTTCGAGGAAAATAATTTAACGAATTCCGTCGTTCCGTGTCGCCGAAGCTGAGATATAGCCACCAAGGCAAAAAGGGAACATGAAGTTACACGCCTCACGGGGCGGCCCGGTCTGGAGCGCGAACAGATGCGGAGTAGCAACACATTTTTGTGGTTGTCGTGTGATAGAGAAACACATCATCTGCTGGAATAGTCACACCGACTGCTTATGTGACTCTTCCCGTAGTAGTGTTTGTGTCTGTCACCCGAACCAGAACCCTAACTGTTTATGCCCATATAACGGGTCAACTTATCAACTTTAATACATTCTGAGAAAACTATCACTGAGTGAATATATCCTGGGTCTTAGGGGTATATCCAACAGGTTTGGTCCCACGCACTCTTTATTTAGGCACTGCGAATTTTGGCCATGTCTGGCTAAACAGCGACGCTTGAGATGGAGTGAGGGGCTCCACTAGAGGCGCGGCGGAGCGGTATGGCCTAGCTGATGTCTGGTTGATTGGATTTACGGGAAGCTTGTGCACGAGGCGGACTTCATTTTCCTCACTACGCGTTGGTTGACGTTGGAAATTTTGGTCGGATCCGACACCACTTTCCTTGGCCGCGTCACTCTACATCCACATGCACGTGGGGACGCAAGGGTCAGTATCGATAGTGCCGACTTCGCGACATATCGATAGTATCGCTACTATCACTATCAGTCGATCCCGTGAATTTAGCTATCGCGAAATATCACTATCAGTCGATTCGTCGCCTGCCACATATCACTATCAGTCGACTCGAATATGCGAACTATCATTATCAGTCGATTTGAACGTACACGACTATGTCATCAGTCGATTGGTCGAGGGTGGGAGATAAAGGGAATAACTGAAGAAGTTATTCAAGGGCATCATGTATGACATCATGGCCAGAGTGTGTGTTAGCCATGTCAACATGTTGTTTTCGAGGGAGGCTTGCCAGAGAAGCGCAATAAGGGAAGCCGGCGTGGCGAGCCTGCAAAGATGAAAAGGAAGAGCGCACCTCAATGCGTTGACCAATGAAGGCCGGACCGTTGTCACATCGGATGACAGTGGGAGCGTCGTATGACATCCAGGATTTGGCCATTGCAGCAGCGACAACGAACATCTGGGAAAGGGATGAGGGAATGAAGGTTGTCGTTATGATGTTGCAGAAGTAAGATGTAATGTGAATACGTACGTAAGTGGTAGATAGGAGTGAGAGGAGAAAGCACCTTTTCGGTATCGATGTGAAAGACTTCGTGGTAATTGCCAGGTAAGTCCATGGCATGGATTTGACCTTCGGTGCCCTCACCGAACATGGTGACGTCCCAACACTGAACGCGCTCCTCAGCACGAGGGCGAATGGCGGTGGTGTGGCGCATAGGTGGCGGTGCTCTGCTGACGAGGCACTTGGGGCAAGCCTGAAGGATGGGTAAGATGACCGTGCCGGGTACATTTGCGAAGCCGATGTGGCGCAACATCATTCACGTCTTGGATACATTACGTGATTTATTGGACGGGCGAAATTCGGAACTATAATCTCATTCATCTGAACCGTGCACTGAAAATGTAGTAATATCTGCATTTAATCGTGCGTCCCCGCGAAAAGGTTGCAGTGGGGTACGCCACATTTCTTGGGTGGCATATGACTGCTTTTTTGTACGGTATGTCATTTATTTGAGACGGAAAAGATTTGGTTTGGTTTTTGACAGATTCGCCTCTCGCATACGGCATACGTATGATACTCGCAGTGTCACGCTGTCCCAATTTACAGCAGATGTCGCTTTGAGCATTTTGCGATGTACAGATGTTATTTGTTAACTATGTAATTTCAACTTAACGCGGAACGCTCTCTCTCTCGCAGTGAGACCCCGTACAGCCAGGCGAAGATTTTTAAGATTACGTGTTCATCTAAGTAATATTTTCCTATATAATATTATCACATATTTCTACTGAGTCAGGGGGTATTCGCATCGCAAAGAATGATGACCCCTTTCACTACTTTTGGAAGTCGCGAAAATCCTAAGATCCGGCTCAACATGCCCACATGACCGCACCGGCCCTTTGTTAGCGAGAATTGTGGTTGGCCATTCAGACCGTACGAATTAATATTGAAAGATAGCACATATGAGATAATATTTTGGTAAGCCGTTCCCTCATCCGCAGCGCATACTTGCTTGCAAGCGAGCGCGCAGATGAGGGACGAAACCCTAGCGGAAACGTGGACGCGGTTGACATCCGCGTTTTTGCTAGGGCTGACAGCGCGCTGTCAGATGCTCTGATATACCACACATGCTATGATATGTGTGGTACGCTTGTGGTATGCATTGTGCTTTCATGCGGTGCGTATGTCGAGCCGTTCACTCGATGCGTGCCCAATGACCCCCTCCCTTGCGTGGCGTTCCAGATCCCAGATTATGCACGGATCTCGCGCGCGCAAAAAACATGTTGTTCCTAACACACCTAAAAATAAGTATGCAAAGTTTCGATGCTTGCGGTGTATTGCTCAGACCTCTACATCAAGCTGCTGGACAGTGACTTACGGGTCCGTAAGTCACTGTCCAGCAGCTTGAGGTGAAGGTCTGAGCGAGAACAGGTGAGCGGATTATGTTTTGTTCGACGTGAGCACGTGACGGAGGCTAGACACGTCATCATACCACGGATATGCGAATGGAAAATATAAAAATTGAATTTCACCAACAAATATTTTAGTGAATATAAACCTTTGGTATATTCACTACATCGCGGCCAGATTACTGGCTGAAAAAAAAAAAGGATTCCCACACGACTTGTATTTATTGGTCATAGAGACCACAAACTTTTCTGGAAGCGCTGGAAGCGCTTTCGCGTTTCATTGCTCGTCTTTTCCCGCATTTCCCCAATATTTCCCGATATATATATATATATATATATATATCCCTTTGGCAACATTGTTATAATAATTTTTCGAGGGACGGTATAAAATTTTCAGTTTGCATTTTCAAATAAAAAATTAATTTTCTATTCTAGGATTGTCACTTTTCTATTCCGAAATAATATTTTTTCGTAGGTCCATGGACCCAGGGTGGGTCCAAGAGTCGATCCTACCGGCAATGCTCGTTAGTTGCAACGCAATGGTCCTTCAGTGCACTCACAAAGACCACCACACTAGGGCATTTAAAGACAAAGAGGGTTGCTGGTAGGTCCATGGACCCAGGGTGGGTCCAAGGGCTTGGTGGTAGGTCCATGGACCCAGGGTGGGTCCAAGAGTCGACCTTTCCGGCAATGCTCAGTAGTTGCAACACAATGGAACTTCAGTACACTCACAAAGACCACCTCACTAGAGCATTTAAAGACAAAGAGGGTTGGTGGTAGTTCCATGGACCCAGGGTGGGTCCAAAAGTCGATCCATGGGAACTATCTATGGAACAAACCCCTAAAGTAAATTAAATATTACAAACGCACGCGTAAACACTACATATACATAAAAGCTAGGAGTTCTAGACAGCTACCTTAATGTCCTGAAAATATGTGTCCATGCACTCATACTTCACACCTTTCTCCTGCGTAAAAGAAAAGGCGAAGCAAAGAAAACCTCATTGTAAGTGGGAGGCTGCTTCACTCTGACATGCGCCGAGTCTCCCAAACAAGTAGTGAACACAAACAAGGAAAATATCGTACCTATTCGAAAACTCCCTTCACCACTTTATAATTAGGGGCCTCCGCCGCGAGGAATTCATCGTAGGTCCAATAGGTGGCGGGTTGAGCCCTTAGGCTATCAAGCCACCGGTAGGGTTTGGCGTTCTTGTTCACTCCACCACGTAACAAAACCGCAAAATGTCCGGAAGGACGATCGTCCATGATTTCCACGAAAAAGAGGAACCTCCTTCCTGCTGCCGCCTCAGGCACATCATCGCCAAGCACCGTCGCGTAGTCGCGGAAAGGGCTACATGCGGTGCGGGTGCGATCACTCAACACGAAACCCAAGAAGGCCAACTGGTCTTTTATGACTTGGATATCGTAGTGGACGGCGTCCTTGCCATCGAGGATGTACATTCCCTGCGCATCTTGGGGAAAATACCCTTCAAGGCCATGCTTCACAACACCCTCCGTTAGGGCGTCCGCGAACTCGCGGAGGTCCTTTGCGGACACCGCGTTTCTTTGCACCAGGTTGCGGAGCGCAAACCAAGCGCAATTCGCAACTCTTTGCGTGACAGCAAAATAAAGCGATTTTACCTTGGAAGACATCTTTTGTCAAGAATGTTATGTTATGTGAAAATAAACAGTCAGACTTCGTTGGAAGTGTTCGTTAGGTAGGGGACACGCAAAGGTTTTTACCAAGAATGAATGAATGCAGAAAATCTCGATCGGATTTCCAAAGACCGTATGACATGTCTTTAAAGACATGTCATTTGTCTTCAAAGACATAGATATATATATATATATATATATATACGGTCGATCAGTTCCGTATAT
Organism: Cymbomonas tetramitiformis; assembly: GCA_001247695.2. Taxonomy (NCBI): domain Eukaryota; kingdom Viridiplantae; phylum Chlorophyta; class Pyramimonadophyceae; order Pyramimonadales; family Pyramimonadaceae; genus Cymbomonas; species Cymbomonas tetramitiformis. The sequence goes on along the minus strand of LGRX02004162.1, from coordinate 19,603 downwards.
AATTTCACGACGCTATTAATTCGTCCCTTGAGCGCAGACTGAGGCTCGAGCATGAGTCCTCGAGGTTGTAGGGTCACGACTTAACCACGCCACGAAATCAGATTCTGTGGCATGATTAAGGTGTGACCCTAAAACCTCGAGGTCTTATGTTCGATGATCGATCGGGGCTAAAGCGACGAGTTTGTAGCGACCTATAATTACATACGGAGCTGATCGGGCCGTGTGAAAATTATGCCCGCGAGAAACAAGAGGAAATAATGCGTATGCGTTTCTCTATCACGCTGCGCGGAAAGATGACGCCCGGCTTTGGAGAAAACCTCCCTTGCTTTGCGGCGAGACGGAGAGAGAGAGAGAGAGAAACGGACAAGTTCACACGCACGCTCAGAAAGTAAGGAAGACAGCGGAGGAGCAAAGGAGGAAGCAAGAAAAGGAAAGGGTAAGTGCGAGTTTGGAGAGCGATACTGCCGTACAGCAAAGGGAATGGTGGCCATGCATGCCGAAACATCCAATATTGGTTTACCCGACGTGACAAATACTGCAGAGTGAGATGGATAGTATGAAGAAGGGGATGCCTGTGTTGGGGGGCTCATTCGAGACCTGCGCTCACGCCAGTAGTACACCACCTACCAAGGTATTTATGCAAATGCGTATGCCATATTCGAGATCTGCACTCACGTTGCAGTGATCATGTCACTAGTATGAAGACTCGATATACCGAATAACCGCAACGCGTTTCCCCTTGTGTGCATATGTGCGTCGCTCGCACAGGAAAACCCACGAAACCCTATGATATTTGATGAGGCAAGACTAACTCGGAATGGTAGAAATCTTCCACTTCGTCGCTTGTATATCAAGTATGTAGCTGAACTATATTTGTTGAGTGATATACTGTTTATATATTGTCAACTAGTATCGTCACCCTGTAGCCTAAACATATCCTTGACATTGCCTGTACAGACTTGCAGAGGTCAGAGTTTGGGCCAAACCTTGAGTGTATTTTTTCACCAGCAACCTTATCGAAACACTGGGGGATTTGACCTCGATATGTATATAGTATAGTAGATTGAGAATGGCGTCTCGATTTAGGGACAGCCAGCTGTTGGAATGTAGCCGGCAACCCTCCCGGGAGTCCCGGTGTAGGTCCTGCCCCCCTGTCCCCAGACCCTATATATGTAATACCGCTGTCTCGGGGTGTAATGTCACCTATCACCGTAGTTCAGGGTTTATGATTCCGTTCCCTATTACGTTTCCACTGATCGATGTATTGCACAGTTAACATGAAAAGTCAACCTTGTGTTTCTCTACTCAGAAATATCCAGTTCAGGATATTCCTGTGGGTCGTGGAACCGCTCAACGCTTTTGTAACTATTCGGTTTTGCATGGGTGGCTAAACCATGCCGTTTGCGTACGGCATAGGTGGTGCGCGCTTGGCGTGCCAATGCGCGTGGGAAATTGAAATTGAGCGCGGTAGCTTACTGATGGTCGCATAGGGTGGGGGCGAGAACATCGCGGACATAGTCAACCTGCGAATAACAGTTGGACCTGATCACTCCGGCCGGTATCGTGGCTATGGCTGGGATTATATTCTACCATGCGCGTCCGCTACGTCCTTTTCTACTTCATACCTCCCATGTTCCCTACGGCCTGCTTGTATTTGCATCCCGCGTACTAGTACTCTTGGCCGCCGTTGCACCACCTGCGTTGTTGGCTTTCTGGATTCGATGAGCATGGCAGTTGGTCGATATTTCCCACCAATTTTGATATCCATAAGAGAACATACGATATCACGTACATTTTTTGTTCCCTGATATGATATGACAACTAACTAATGAGATCGATTTGATATGATACTATTAATAACTCCTATCATTGATTTGATATGGTAACTTTAATATATCAAAGTATTGATACCGTGGCGTGAACGAATTGGCGATGCAAAATGACAAAGCTCTGTTACTTGCAATCTGGGTATGTCAAGGATAATCGCATTCAGCTTCGGAAGCGTCTTTCGGTAAAGGGGTAGTGCGCCAAGGGATAGCCTGATGTGATGGTACGGGGGAAGGGGTGAGTGCGGGAAAGTGCAATGGGATATGGAGAGAAGACGAGCCATCGCAGGTTACCCGACCAAACTCATTACCTAGTATGATTAACACTGGAACCTCTCTGCCGCCCCTCCTTGTTTTGTTCAACAGCGCCGGAGTCTAAGGGGAGATTAGCAGAGCTCAAATTCTAGGCTCATAAGCCAGACTGGGCATCTGCATCCGACACCTTGGATGTGGACTCAGCTTTCTCTTAGGGGAAGGGCTCAGCAACAACAGTTGCCTGGGTTGTGGGTGCGAAAAGAGGAATGTTTTGGTCCTAGGCCGGGTGGGGAGGGGTGGGTGAGGTGCCAGTGGAAGGGTGGTGGGTGGATTTGACACATGCCGGGCCCCTCCCGGCAGCGATGCCCACTTACAATGGATTGCACAGCAACATGCAATGTCTCATCAGCTTCCTTGCCAACGTGGGAAGGTTGTGAGCGGGTGGTTCTGAGGGTAGGCTTGGTTTAATACTGGTGGTGGGGAGGTGGTTCAGCCAGCTCGGTGGGTAGAGATGAACCGGCTTCAGAGGCACAGCAGCAGTGCGCAGACGGTGCAGTAGCAGAGGCACTCAGGTGTCCCAGTGGGGTCCGTTCTCCACAAATGGCCCGCAGTGTGTGCAGAATCCTTTGATCCCCAATGTGGGTACATAGTGGAGCCGACCTTCAGTGGCTACGAGGCTACATGGAGGATGAGCCACACACTGAACGGCATGAGACGCGTCCACCCGGCCACACACTGAACGGCATGAGACGCGTCTAACCGCAGCTTGCCCGCACGCTCTCACACAAACAGCTCAATATAATTCGTATCTAATAATATGACAATCCCAATGACAGCCAACGGCGGACTGTTTTGCGATGCGATGCCCATCGCGAGGATGTGTTGTCATTTTTTGCTGAAACGTGACATGAGATGGCATCGCTTGTACGCCAAGCTCTAGGAGGCATCAGCGGCTTCCCATGCGCTCAAGGCTCAAGGCACTCCTGCCGATGATCCTGCCGATGCCCCCCAAAACAAACGGCCTCAACAACAGGAACCTGCATATTTTCAGCAGCACGATAGAAAGCCTTGGCACACTGCACAGCCAACACGACCCTTGTGTACGCATTCTCAGCAAAGGAATGTCACGCCTGCCTGATCAGCGCGCACGCGAGCGGACAACGGAACACCTCTGAGCCGTTCACATTACTCGCATGAAACCTTCTTCAACTCCGGTGGCCATACGCTCCTTTGCACATTTGGCACAGCCGCATGGTGCGATGAGCGGATGTTGGACCGGCAAGCGCAACACATCCCCGTGCCGTGAGGTTGATCAACGGATGTCATCCGTGCCGTGAGGTTGATCAACGGATGTTAGAATGCCACACCACAGCTTTATCGGGTATGAACACATGGCGACATCCTTTTGGCAATTAGGCTACCAGAGCGGGCGGTTCGAGCTACCCAGGCATCCCCCTACAGAAGGGTCTCGCCCCAAACTGCATCCACCTATCACATTCTCTGAGGTGGCGCACAGTTGTGAGTCACCTTCTGATGGAGAGCTCGGCGCTCCTTCTGGTAGAGGCGCCACCTTTGAGCCCGAGCTCAGCTGAGCTGACAAAGTGGGTACAGCGGGCGACTTCACGGTGAGCTCGTTGCTGTCTGAGAACACGCGCTCCGAGGGGTCCTCGGAGGGTACAACCTTCACTGACGTCTCTTGTGGCGGAGCTTCGATTGCTGTAAACCAACACACCCCATCCTCTACATCCCCGTCTCAAGGTCGTCGCGTGTGCTCCCACTCGATGCCACGTGCGCTCGTCCATACCCTCATCCATCGTCACATGTGGGGGGACCGCACGGGGTGGAATACAGTCGGATGCTAGAGCTAGGATACACCAAAATTTTGTGGTAACGAGCACACATTGGAACATAGTTGCTGAGGTGGCTGTCCAAGCCAATGGGGGAGAGGGCATGCCTGGAAGCTCGTCGCCGGCGTCCTTCTTTGACCGCCCGCGCGCGTACGACCTCGCCATGATGAAGATGACGGCTCCCATGGGCACGGCGGCCGCTGCGAAGAGCGCCAGACTGAACCAGGTCTCCTCCTCAATCGGGGTGCTACTGTCGTCATCTTTGGGGGGCTCAGTGCCCCCGAGATACGTCAACACGACCTCCTCGGGGGGCTGAGTATGATCATAGTTAGGCACCGGCGGTGAGGGTACCGGTGGTGGGGTCGGAGAGGGTGGCGGTGACGGGGGAGGGAAAGGGAAGGCGGCGGAGAAGGGGCCGGAGGGGGAAGGACAGGGCGGTGGCAAGGCAGGGGGGCAGGAGGTATCAGAGGTGGGTGAGGGACAGGAGGAAGGGGAAGGTGCGTGGCAATGGCGGCGGAGGTGGATGCGGGGAAGGAGGTAGTGGAGGCGGTGGAGGCAATGGTGGGGGATCAGAGGGGACGGGTGGAAGCGATGGGGGTACATCGGGTGAGGGCAAAGGAGGGGGGTGGAAAGGAGGCGATGGAGGCCAGGAGGGTGGCTCAGGCGGAGGAATTTCTGGAGGACAAGGCGGAGGCATGGGTGGCGGGGGAGGAGGCTGCGCGGGAGGTGGTGGAATGATAGATCTCCAGGCCCAGCCTGCCTTGTCCGGGGCCTCGTGCAGCCAAGCGGGGCCGTTGATGGCAAACGCATCAAGCTGCTGCCCCAGGGCATCCTGCAGCATCCCCCACCCTCATCTTCATGAAGCTCAGCACCAGCGATCAACATCAGTGTAATAAGTTACCGCTTATCACTCCCATGGTTGCATTCCTACCGTAACGGCGTTGGGGGAATAAAGCGGCGCGTCCGGGAAGAACTAAGTGACAAGCGCACGTAGTAAATAATCGTCTCACCACCAGCTGTGTACTTGATGTTTGCACAATCACCATTAATTTAGTCGCGCGTGCTCTCTTTCCCCCGAGCATGTGCACCGCAGCCCCCCGAAAGAAACTCACAGAAAACCACGCAGAGAGGTCTCAGCAATCCAATACCAGCAACAACTCTCCACGCAGAGAGGTATCTAAAACCCTCACTTACAGCGACGAGCCTTCGAGATACAGGACTACCCTCGAATCAGCGCGACGAGCCTTCACGCTTGACGATCCCAGGGCTCGCCACCGCCGAGCAGGTTCGCGCAAAATCCGTGAGCAAGCCACAGGAAACAGGGGAATCAGCCCACACGTCTCCGAGGTGCTCAATCATCAACTGCTGTTAACAACGTTGCGCCACGTGGCGGCATCTGGGCGCACGTGAAGCTCCTCGCCGGTGGTCTCCTCGAGGGGGTAGTATGCCAACAGGCCGTAGTTGGGTGCGCGGTCGAAGCCCTGGTAGATGACGTTGACCTCGTCCGGGGTGAGGTAGCGGTCCCAGAAGTAGGCCTCTGCCACCTTCCCGGCGAGGCAGCCCATGTTGTAGTCCTGGTCCCCGCCAATGGCCCGCGACATGATGTTCACGTCATCTGTGAATGCGCGGGAGCTCTCCAGGTGTAAGTGTACCCAGCGGGCCTTGGGAACGCGGTCCCAGTAGACCCCCTCTTCGCCCCCCCAAGCGTCGACATACAGCTTGCCCTTCTCCCACAGATCCCCGATCACGCTGCGGCTCCGCCCGACCCCACATTGCAGAATATCAGAATCCTCCTCAACTGACGATTGCCATCCACCGACCGCGGTTCGCTTGTGTGGTGCGCCGCTTCGGTGCCTTCGGTGCCGCCGCTTCACCTGTGCCCTAACACACTCAAGGAGCTGGAGCAAAGGCCGCGCGCGGTATATGAGCTCCGGCCTGCACATTTGCATCCCTGCGGATCGTTTGCATACACGGGATGCGATCCTCGTGTTCGATCGCCGGCGTCTGATTAGGGCTAACAGGCACCGCGTAAGGGAGTCAAGGAGCGAGCCTGGGGGCAATTGTAGGGGGGCACAGAGCACATCGGAGCGGCAGGCGAAGCACGGTGCGCGCCAGGGAGGAGCGACCTGATGCTAAAGTAGCCATCCTTATCGCCGTAGCGGGCATCCAGGATATAGCGCTCGCCCGTGGGCTGGTCGGCATCTTCGGCCATGGAGAGCCACATTGACACGGCATGCATGTCGTTCATCTCGGGGAACAACATGTAGTCGTCCACGCCGTCGAAGCTCAGACTCCAGCGATCTTTGGGAGGGGTGGAGGGGGTGGCGGGGGCGGGGGAGGTGGGGGGAGGGGGGAGGGGAGGTGGGGGGGGGGGAGGAGGGGAGGGGAGGGGGAGGAGGTGGGGGTGGTGGGGGGCGGAGGAGGTATAGGTGGAGGTGGAGGAGGTGGACTTGGAGGGGGGGTGAGGGAGGCGGTGGGCATGGTGGGGGGGGGGGGGAGGAGGAGGGGGGTGGGGGTGGGTGGGGGTGGTGGAGGAGGAGATGGAGGAGGTGGGCATGGCGGGGCGGTGGGGCGGAGGTGGGGGAGGAGGTGGCGGGCTTGGAGGTGGAGGGAAGGAGGTGGCGGCGGCGGTGGCGGGCGGTGGCGGGGGTAATGGAGGAGGTGGCGGACTGGGAATGATACTGACATCTCGAAAGCCAGATCCCGCGGGAGCATCCCCGAATACCCACGTGGGGTTGCCCACCAGCCGGCCATCCGGGAACACATCGAGCAGGTCGGCTACAAACTCTCCGGAGCCCTCCTCAAGATCGTAATAGGCCATCAGCCCCCCTCGCATGGTCTGGTCCCAGCCCTGCCCGAAGCCGGTGACCCAATACACACTCTCTCAGAAACGAGCCTCCCCAGCTCCTTCACGTCGCCTGTAAGCAAGCTGTTCACCATGAGGCCCGAGTAATGCCGGTGCCGTGCTGGCTTGCCTGGAGATGCACATGAATAGGCAGGGAGTAGGGGTGAGGGTGGGCATGCGCCTCATAGACGGGTCTCTACATCACTCCCCACCTCATATGCCGCAAAAATGAAGGGCAGGGTAGGGGTTAGGGGTGCGCCTTGCAGATGGTCTTCGCCTCGCTCTGACATGCCATCTGGGCGCTCATGAGAGGCGGGAAGTAGGTGCGCGGGAGGCACCTTCGCAATGGTCTCCACCTCGTATGCCACCAAGGTCTTATCCCAGAGGTATATCTCCGCCAGCTTCCCGGCCAGATTCCCCACAAGGGCGTCCAAGTCAGCATCGCCGTCGTGGGCCCTGGACATGACGTTCATGTTGTCCTTGAAGCTGTGCGTGGCCTCCAGGTGAACGTGCCCCCAGCGGCCCTGGGGCAGGCTGGCCCACACCAGCTCCGCCGGGGACCCGTCCACCCACAGCGTCTCCCACAGAATCCCTATGTTGCTGCCGAGCCCCACAAAGCCCAAAGCGTGAGCGCCCAGCCCGCAGTCAGGCACAAAGCCCAAAGCGTGAGCGCCCAGCCCGCAGTCAGGCAATGTGCAGCCCGAGTCAGCGCCTGCAACCGCGCCAACAGGATGTGCGGCAGCGCGCGCCATTGGCCAAAGATAAGATGTGACGTGGCCACACCGCAGCCGAAGGAGCGGAGCTCACTCCAGGAGGCATGTGGCAGGCCAATATACTGAGCGCACGTGGCGCCTGCCTCATCCGCCGAGGGATGAGATCACCGACAGCGATTCAGCTCCTGGCAAGCTCTCCGAGGAGACCCCTCACAACCCAAGGGCGCCTAAGGACACCCTCTACCCGAAGGGCTCTAAGGACCCCCTCAAACCCCCTCAAACCCCTGTCGGCTGCAGGATGTGAAGCTTGCGATGGGAGCAGCTCGCTTGGGCTGAGCGCGCATCGAGGAGCGGGAGGGAGCAGCAGGCGCTGTGAAGGGAGTTTCTGCTCCGGCGGAGCGGTGGGTCGCGGCTGAGGGCAACCTGTTGGACACCATGCCGTTGGGCTCCCCGTAGCGAGCATCGAGCAGATAAAGGATGTAGATGGTGTCCTGATTGCTCTGGCCAGCATCGATGTTGACCCACATCGAGACCGCGCGCACATCGGGGATCTCCGGGAGAAGCAGATAGTCGTCATGCCCGTCGAAATGCACCGTGTACAGGTCCGGCGGCGGCGGGGGTGAGGGCTCGGGAGGAGGCGAGGGCGGGGTGGAGGCGATGGAGGCGGAGGTGAGGGTGGGGGTGGGGATGGAGGTGGCGGTGAGGGTGGCGGGATGGGGGGGGCGGGGAGGGTGGTGGGGGAGTGGGGGAGGCGGGGAGGGAGGTGGTGGCGGGGAAGGTGCAGGGAGGAGGCGGCGGGGGTGGGGAGGGTGGCGGAGGCGCGGAGGTGGGGAGGGGGCGGTGGTGGGGGAGGCGAAGGGGGTGGGGGTGGGAAGGGTGAAGGATTTCCAGGTTCGACGTAACGCTTGATGGTGCCTTGATTCCCCGAAGCCCAGGCCGTTGGCGTTGAAGGCCCGTTATATAACCCTAACCCGTTTAACTGAATACCTGTTGGCGCCTGCCACATCCCGCCCCGCACGCCCAAGCTAGGACCCAGGCGGCCCACGAGCCTGAGGAAGCAGCTTCTGGTGACTCTCTCACACCCATCCGAAGCGCCCCTACTACTGCATCTGCCTGCTGGTGCCTGAACACGTACAACTTTAGTACAGCCATTGCGATGAGAATGCCGCTGCAGCGATGCCAAGCTCAATCTCCTTCAAAAGGAAAAATAGGGGGCACGCACATAAAAATAAGCTCAAGCGCCGCGCTCCATATGCTCAAGATGGTCTGTGCAGGCAGTCAAGGTTGTGTACAGCTGGAAATACCCCAATCACGGCAGTTGCATGTGGTTTGGCCTGTCAGCCTTTCCAATTCAGTTCTACGAGTGCTGAACAGACGTCGGCCTGCCCGTGATCATCCCCTGGTGGTATGACCGGGAGGAGAGGGGCTTGTGGCAGCCTGTCTGCAGCACGCACCTGCTCGATGCTCCAGGTCCGTGCGCCGTCATCGCTGTAGCAGATTGCGCCGTTGCGTGTCACAAGAAACACCCAGATCCCGGAGCTGTCCACCTCCACCGCCTGCAGAGCAGAGCAGAGCGCCGCCAGCCATCAGCCTGACGATCTCTTAAGATAAGGCAAAAGGATGAGGAGTGCCAGCTAAGGTGGCATGAGATCCTTCGATCTCGATGTGCTCTGTGCATGTGCCAACCAGTCGCTTCAATCCTACTCCTCCATGGTGCTGCGCGGCCCTGCAGACGAGGCGAGGCGAGGCGCTCTCCCTGGAGGTGATGTGATGTTCTCTAAATAGAGGCAAGGCGAGGCGCTCTCCCTGGAGGTGATGTGATGTTCTCTAAATAGAGGCGAGGTGAGGCGCTCACCCTGGAGGCGATGTGATGCTCTCTAAATAGAGGCGAGGCGAGGCGCTCTCCCTGGAGGCGATGTGATGCTCTCTAAATAGAGGCGACGCGAGGCGCTCTCCCTGGGCGGATGTGGCACGGTCTTCTCCGGTCTGCTACGCGCCAGTGTGATGCACCCACATTACTGCTGGCACTGTCGAGCGGGGAGGGTATGTGCTCTCAAAGGCTGCAGGATGTGCCCGTGGACGACATATGCCATGCAACACAATGCTGGGCCACGGGGGACAAATACCTGGATGTCATTAGAGGAGCCACACCCTTGTGATGAGGTCCAAGTCTCACCATCGAAAGAAGTAGACACCGTCCCGCCCTGTCCGCCAGCAACGCCTACGACCAGTAGCCAGGTTCCACATGTGAGGCACCAGCGAGTTTACGAAGGCGGCCAATATGGCCTCTGCCGGAAGAACGCGGCGTTCGGGCCTCCCATGCAAGAAACACAGTTACCACCGTCGTGCACAAAGCAAGACTGGTAGGTGTCATGCAACCACTTCGTGCCTGAGCAGAGAGAGACGAAGCAGTGCCACGTGTCTCTCCCAGGGTCCTCCCAAGGTGCACTGCGATATGGCAGCGGATGGAGCGCACCTACTAGGCTGCCAGCAAAACGAGCGAACGAGATGCCGGCAAGGTCGATATCTGCCTCCGAATTTTGCCATGCCCAGGTAGCGGCGCCATCCGTGGTGTGGCAGAGAAGTCCACCCGCCCCGGCGACCCACCCCTCGGTGCTGGAGAGGAAGGTAAGATCCTGCGAGTGGGTGGCCCCCCCACATTCAGCACCGAGAGCGTGCTGCAGACATGCGAGACACACGGTGGTGACGGCCTGTCCTGCACTCGTGTTCCCTGGGGACACAGAAGCACTCAGTCTGTAGCAGCAGGAAACAGCGAGGCGAGGTTTTCGACACACTGATGCCGCAGCCTGAGCAAATGCCTGGCAGGGCAACTTCTGTGTGCCGGATAGAGAAGCCCTCGTGGCACGTATCTACAGCAATGACCTGCGCGCGGCTGGAAGCTTGCCCAACGCTGTGAAACTCGGTGCGGTATCATCATTGAAGACGAGTTACTACTGACACAGAACTCCAGCTGTATCATCGGCCACATCACAATCGATTGCTGAAGGCGTCGACGCTCGAATCGCCGGATCCCTGCCTCCGCCGTGTCGAGCTGCTCCGGCACCCTGTGCTCGAGCCCTCGCCAAAAAGGGGAGGGGTAGCACGTGCCGGGGTGCTGCGCCAACCAACGATAGGGTCTCAGAGGCGGGCAGCCCCGCAGCCACAAGATAAACGTACGGCAGCTGCACTGCCTGGAGGAGGGGCTGCCTGGACCCAGTGCAGTCTCTCCATCTCTCGGCACGACTTTTGGAGGTGGCACTCATCCTAAGTTAGCGGGCCGAAAGCGAGGGGTGGCGGGGCAGGTGGGGAGGACGCACACGTACTCGAGCCCTGTGACGGGGGGGGTAGGACTAAGTAGAGGGGACGAAAGTGAGGGCGGACAAACCGATATCGTGTCGGTGGTGCAGCTCGGCTTCGTGGTCCAACTGACACCGCCGTCACTCGTGTGCAGCACCACACCCTCACCACCCACCGCAAACACCTCCGTCGAGCTCAGCGCCTGAGCGAAACACGCACACTCCCCGCACCCCGTGAGCTCCCCGGGTCTATCTATGATCGAAGCAAGGAGATATTATGATGTTCGATCAAAGCAGTATGACGTGTGGAGAGGTCTTCCGCATATCTAGCATACGGCGCTTGGGGCAGGCGGACAGGTCTTCCGCATATCACGCATACGGCGCTTGGGGCAGGCGGACAGGTCTTCCGCATATCACGCATACGGCGCTTGGGGCAGGCGGACAGGTCTTCCGCATATCACGCATACGGCGCTTGGGGCAGGCGGACAGGTCTTCCGCATATCACGCATACGGCGCTTGCTGTGAACATCCCACTTCAGGATTGGGACAGCATATTTTGCCGTCCAGAATACTCAATGCCAGGCAATAGAATAGAGGCAATAGAACGTGCAAAACATACTGCACTTCACAGACTAGAGGTTATGATAGGCAGCAACGTTCAACTGGTAAAGATGGTTCCACGTAAGTTGAGCAGTTTTGCAACTTCAGATTGAGGCTGGGAATATGCATAAACCCTGAAACCACAAAGGAGAAGGGCAGCGCGCTCAGGTCTCTGGCATGCCAAAAGCGGGGCTCCCACCTGCACCCGAAGCAACCCTCGCGTGTCCCCGTTGTCTTGGATGCTCCAAGTGGTACCGCCGTCGCTGGTGTACAGTATTTTCCCACTATCCCCGACCACCCAGCCCACAGAGCTGCTCGCGAAGCTGCAACACACCCCGGCAAACCCCAGAGCAGCTCAGCAGGACTACTCGCGCTCCTCTGGGAGCTACGCTACCGGGCGCACGCGACGGGAAAATCGCGAAAAACTGCGCGAGACGCTGAGTGAGGCTCACAGGGTTCACGAGATGCAGCTGTGCACTTCCCGAGACCACGCCTGCTGACCAGATAACCGTCGGATGGTTACTTTTCGGTGAGGACTAGCAGCCTGGGCTTACGGCCTTCACTTCCTAGAGCAGACGAATCCGCGCGAAACTCATCGTCGACGCGGACGCTGTAGTTATTGACAGGGACACTCAAGCCCCTTCCCCGACACTGAACAGTCGAGTGATAGGAAAGGAGACATTCTGCGCCATGCAGAAAAATCATTCCAGCACTGGAGAACGCTCGTACACCGCGAGGGCCCAAAGACGCTAGCCACGGATGCGGGGCAAGCGACGAATCGCGCGGGCGCGCGTTGAAAGCGCTCTAGCTTTGCGCATTTCGGAACATTCTCCCTGACGCTAACCAAGGACCTCGATTGTTGAGGGAACACTGGGTGCCGAGCGGAGTCGAGCCTGCCTGCATTCCTGACGCCGCGCCAGCTTTGACTTTTTCGTGACGGCATACATGACATCATGCAAGCTTCAAGCTGGATGTGCCTGGATGCCTGACGCCGCGCCAGCTTTGAGCTTTGTGTGCCGGCATACCTGACGCCGCGCCAGCTTTGAGACGATTGTTGGCCGCTGCTTTGAGTCGCCCAGGAGGCTCCCGCGTCACTCGTTGTCAGAATCGTGTTCACTTCCCCAACCACCCATCCCAAATCGCTGCGGGCACAAATAGGGATTGAACCAACAAGTCAGTAAAAACGTTAAGTGCTTTCTACACTTTGAGTGCGTTATTGATCTTCACAACGCAAGCTCAGGTCAAGAGTGCGCGATAAACAGGAGATGTAGGGCAATGGGCCCGCTTTCTACCACAGCAGTCACAGTAGCAGCGTTGTATTTTATACTGGAGCCGTGAAAGCAGGACAGCCTTTGAATCGTTGACATGGCTGCCGACGCCCCTGAACGGCAGGAGCCTGATGTGGCGTGGCTACCGGGGCGAAGGCAGGAGGCGGGTGTGTGGCTGCTTGTGGTGCAATAAGTTCGACACGACGAGGCGAACGCATGAAAAAACAATAAATGGAGATAGCCAAGGGCAGCGTTTTGAACAGCAGTTTTGCCCCGAGGTCTGTCCATTGATGTTTTATGGGGTGTATGGTGCCCAGATTTTGGTCAGTTCGCAACATAAACTTCAGATTTGAACCATGAAGCATTGTATTCCATAGAGGTTAAGAAAAGGTCTCGCTTTGGTGCCAACCTGCTCACGAAGCTGCAGTCGTTGAGAGACGCTGAGGCGCCGCTGTCCAGGCTGACCCAGCTCTGCTGGGATTCAGCGTAAAAGGAGAAGAAAGAGAAGAGCACTATTCGATTAAAAACAGCCATCTGGCTGCCCCTTAGAGTCAATGATCAGCATTTGGAAGCCTGCGACGGTTTTCCCATTGCCGAGGAAAATTGCGGTTCCCGGATTGAAGTTGAAATCTTACATCTATGTATCTATCTTGCAAACGTTCTTGAAATTCGTAGGAGTACTTAAGGTCACGGTTTAAACCACGACCAAAATAATAGTTGCGAATCGTTTACCACAAACAATCTTTTGCATAGTTTCTCTTTATACCAGCAAATACTCCCTCAAGAAAGACTGGTCCTTTCGTTTGCTGTGAATATCCTGAACATCAGAACGGGCCCTATTTAGCACGCTTCAAGCAGAATGAGAATCACGAATGTGACTCTCACACTCACACGACAGCGACATACTCTGGAACCCGAGTCTCCGGACCGAAATAGCGCGAATATTACTTAGGGTTTGTAACGCAGATTGAGCTTATGGGCGTCCGGAGACTCTGGAAGTACTTGTCAGGGGGGGTCCTCCGAATCCCCTAAAATTTGTATGGTGGCAGCAGGGGGTTATATAATGCAGGTTTACTGCTTGACGCATGTCCAGGAGATGCCTGGAACTCCTAGTACAAGAGATACCAGTGTCAAAATCACCAGTTGGCCAGCGAAACAGGGTATCTGCAGTTTCAAAATAAAGTAAAATGTCATAACTTTTTCATTTCAAGGTTATTTCTTGTGAAAGACGCGGCGAATCCCATGAGCATCTTGCCCCTAGTTCATTACAACGTGTCACATGCCATGAAAGGTACTTAATGACATGTTGCTATTAGCCGTCAATATAAGAGAGGTCCCGTCTTTCTCTATAGGTGCTTTACCGCTATCAATATGATATGCTATATGCTATTTGATATAGTGCAAGCTTACATTCCAAATATATATACTAAATACATAGTATTTTCCATTAACGCCTCTTCCTCTGGCCAGGCTCTAGTGAAGAATGCGATGAGCGTTGAGGTCTCTTCATACCACTGCCACGTTTCTCTTGTGCCTCTGTCAAAACAAGTCCACTTGGTGTCGAGCAAATGTCACACATCTTGCAACCTCGTGACACTTTGATTTTGTCGCCAAAGTGATCCAATAACATTTGGTGTCTACAATCTTTGATGTTGAAACAATATTTGCCCATCTCTTTGAGTTTGCTTCGTTTCGATTCTTGATTTTCTGTATTCTTTTGAAACACGATTTTGATATTTTGCAAGTTCTTTGGTGAGAACAACAACATGCAGTTAGCCCGCTCGCCATCTCTTCCTGCTCTACCAATTTCTTGAACATATGCCTCAATAGATTGTGGCATCGTGTGGTGTACAATCCACCTGACGTCTGCTTTGTCTACACCCATGCCAAAGGCATTGGTCGCCACTACTACTCGGATTTTTCCTGTCATAAAGTCTTTGTACACTTGTGAACGATCGGAAGATATCATTCCTCCGTGATAGTGTGCCGTCGTGATTAAAGCACCCGTATGCTCTTGTTGACTCAACCAGGTTGCAACCTTCTCACATTGAACTTGAGTCATACAATAGACGATGCCAGCAGAGGTGGACGGTTGATCCAATATGAAACTATGTATTTGTCGCCAACTCCCTTCAATGTTTTGCCCGGAAACTGTCTCATCTTCCAAAATCTTGTCTAGGATACTCACATACAGATTGGGTCTATGCGAGTTGGTGCAAAACTCCATGGGTTTCTTAAGCTTTAGCAGTACTTTAATATCTGATTTTGTCTTGTCTGTGGCTGTCCCTGTAACTGCCGTGAATGGTACGTCCGGGAAACGGTCTCTCAGTTCTCCGAGCCTAGCGTATGCCTTTCTGAAGTCTGCACCGAACTCACTGACACAATGAGCCTCATCCACTACAAACCGCTTCAATTTGGCCATAGCGTGGACTTCTAAAAGTGCCCGTGTCAAATCGGCATCTTTCTCTTGCTCACTGATTAATGTCTCTGGTGCAAGATATAACAATGTTATCATCCCTCGCTTTATCATATCTAGATAACACGCCTTCGCGTTAACTGTCAGCTCACTAGTATACTTGATAGCAGCGATGTCCTTACTGACTAATGTTGTTACTTGATCATGCATCAAGGATAGTAGTGGAGATATCACTACCGTGAGTCCAGATCCGATGGTTGCAGGAAGTTGGTAACACAAGCTCTTTCCAGCCCCCGTAGGCATAACTGCCAAAATGTCACTTCCGCCGACAGCCGCTGTGCAAATAGCTTCTTGATCACCACGAAACTCTGCGTGCTTGAAAATGCGTTGGTTGGCGATCTTCAACAACCGAGATGCACTCATCCCTGTTCCATAACACCACACGAAACCTACCCTTCATTCTCACTTACTTTGAGTGCGCATGATATCAAGGCAACCTTCATGCATTCTACTACCCTCGCACTAGGTTGGGGACAAATGCATGGGGCAGATATCTTTACCACTCCCTACAACATCGGCATCTACTAACCCACATCCCTAGCTACTATATTGCAATTCACACAATCACTTACCAAATTCCTCTCGATCTCTTCATCACTATCATCAAAAGTTAAGCAATCCTCCATCTCGCGCTCGTCTTCACTAGCGGGATCCTCATCGGCCACGCCAGTGGCTAGCAATGCAAGCGCGTTTTCATGATGTCTGCGAAGATTGAGGTTTTTCACCCCAGCAACTTGCATTTGAACATGCAATGCCGCCATAGATGTCTCAGTCAACGCCGCTAGCGACCCGATTGTCGTCAGCCCAAGCGCTATAAGCTTAGGGCCAGTCGCCTTTCCGACTCCTCCCAGCTCGATTACCGGCGTGTCATGGTCAACTTGCCGATCAGCACGCCGCACAGCCGCCAACGGTATGTGTCCTGCAAACTTCGATCCACTAGGAAAACTCATCTTGACTGATTTGCAACTCCAGCAATCCACCACGACCGCACCAGACATCGGCACCAGCCGCTGTGCCAGCATATACCCCTTGTCACCAGGTTGCGATGTCCCTTCCGCCGCCTTTGCCCGCAGCGCATTCATTTTCTCCATCGCTTCCGCCCGGTTTAAGTTTTCCGCATGAAAACATCCACCCTCCACTTGCATTCCATCGCCCCCAACTCCGTTGCCAAGCCTCCATCTCAAGCCATCCTCACCATCCACGACCGCTTGTAGTAAGCGAGCTTGGCACCCAACCTCGAAATCAGCCAATCTCGCTCGAATGGCTACTCGTTCCACCTCAATATCAGTGCACAAAATCTGATTTTGCATGACCGCGATGTTGATGGCTTCATCATCGGATATCGATGCCCTCAACCCGCCAAGCAATAAGTCTGTGCCATCAAAAGAGTGTTCCTCCAACTCACATGCCAAATAACTCGCGTGATCCCTACTCACACGATGCGCGAACGCAAGCACGAAAGCGTCTCCAGTCCTCTCACGCATCCACCGCTCGTACTCCTCTACCGCTAGGCTGTGTTGCGGCGTCCCATCAGTTACGATGCATTCCCTCTCCAATTCAGACAAACTGCCCAAGGGCAAAAAGCCATTCGCCATGAGCTCCGCCATCTCCTGATCCCCACCTTCATCAACTTCGGTCTCTGGGCGTAGAGCATCGCTTTCCTCCTCACACCATGAGTACACACGTGCAGGGTTTACACCACCAGCCGCCATCCTGACTCTCACAGGAGCGCTTCCGATGACACACACGAATGCTCGCTTCGCCGCATTTGCCAAAATGGAAAGTTCTGCCTCCACTTGCACCGCGCGGACCACATCGCACGCTCTCTCCACAGCCGCCCGTGAATGCCCCTCGATGTCCAAGTACTTCTCCGCATGCTCTGGCATCCTCGTAGCACCACCGTCCACCACGAAATGATCAACCAATGGCAATGGGACTCCATCACTCTTGAACATGCCAAGCGTCAGACACAAGTCCTTCACCTTGAGTTTGTCCTTCTCCATGTTATGCCTGTGCCCAGTGTATCTAACGATACCAGCCATCCGCAAAAAAACGGTGAGCGTCGCCCTCATCATCGATACCAAAATAGACATCACTCGCAACCAGTTGTCATCCGCGGTGCTCCCACAACACAAGGTTAAAAATGCATTCATATTCTCGATGTAGATGTCCCCCGCCGAGTTCTTCTCTGACTTGCCAGTCAAGCTGATCGTCCGATTGTACCGAATGTACTCCACCAGCCTGTATGGCAACCGCAAAAAGTTGAGCAGCATCGCCAAGGTCACCACCACATATTTCACTTTGCCCGTAAACCTGAATAGGTAGACTGCCCTCCTCTGTACCGTCTCCACCATCATCATGTCCGCCACCCGAATGGCATCACGTAGAGCGAAGTAAAGCAAAGCGTATTTCTGGAGGATTTGAGTCCACCAGAACTTTGTGAATGGTTTGCTGTCACACACCGTGCTCATGTAGCTGAAGAAGTCATCGATCTTCTCCGCCGTGCTGATCTCATCGGAATTTGGCACCCGGCGAATGTAATCCAAGTGCCACTCCTCGATGGCAGCTCCCCACATCCCATCATAACACACCTCAAGAAAGTCTTGATGGACCTCGAACACGCCTTTCTGAGATTCGCGCATTATCTTCTTGCGGTCTAGGTGCTTAGCCAAGCTCTCATATCCAAGGGACCAAGTCGCCTTCCCGATCCCTTCCAGCATGTGCAGCTTGAAGTGAAAGTGTCCCAAATCCGGAACCAACCAATGGCGTTTCCCCTCACCCAACGCCCGTTGTTGGATAGCACGAATCGCTTGTCCGTATGGCACCCCATCTGCTGTGAGCAGCATGTACCTCCGGTGAAAGTCTTCACTCTCAGCATCCAGCTCAAACTCAGACTCGAATGCATCAAAGGTTTGTAGGTTTCCCTCGATACTGGACATGTCCACATTAACCAGCATCATCAGAGAGTAAATCACGGTGCGTACATACCCCAGCGCCCAACGAGGAGTCGTCGGCTTTGAGGCCTTGGCTACCCCCTCCACACTGGCCGCCGCCATCACATTCTGAGTCCTTTCTCTGAGGCGGGTGTCGATGATCCCTTGATCCATGTCATCAAGCCTGATGCCTCCTCCATCTGCGACTCCACCGTCAAGAACTGCCGCGACAGTCACCTTGTGCAAGGGCACCGTGGGCTCCATATCAGCGTGCTCGCATTCCTCCACTCCGTTGCCTTTGGCGGACCATACACCCCGTTGAACACCGATTTTCATGATAGGCGGCACGGTGCTGCGCTCGTACTTTGGCTTGATGTAAATCTGCCAGTTGTCAACGATTCCGTTGAGCAACTTCCGCTCGGCTTTCAGTGCTGCAGGCACTTCTGTCTGAAGGCGCTTGGACAGCCGGGTCATCCTCTCACGAAAGTAACCATAATTGTAGGATAAGCGAAACATTTTGGAGCCCAACACTGAGAGCACCAGTCGATTTCCCCGAGAGCATGTGAACGCCGCCATCGTGAATACCATGCGCAACAATTGAAACCCGCGTTGAGAGATGCTGGATAGCATGATGAGCAAACCCATAGTCGCCGTCTCTCTTCTCGCCGAGATCCCAAACCCACCGTCCTCCTTATTGCGCCCACGAGGATCCCCCACGGCAACGACCGCATCCACCATGCCCATGAGTTGCGGACAATGTTGATCTAGTCTCCCCATCAAGAGAGGCAAATCGATATCCAGATGTTCCAAGTCATCACCTCCAGATCGGATGTACTCAAAATCAGGATCGGAAAATATTACCCTGATCTCCTGATGCAGCGTGTCTTCCGGCTTGACTCCTGCATCGTATTCGGAATCGGAGTCATCGGATTCAATGTCAGTCGCTTCAAGCCCATCCTCGCTGTCCCAGAATGTCTCTTCCACCTCTTCATCTGATGTTGGCGTCGTGAGGTGAGAATCTTGCACCGCACTCAGCAGCGATTGCACTTGAGTCACAAGTGCGACACATGTGTCACGGGTGCCAACCAGTATCGATTGATGTAGCAAGGTCAATTTCGTTTGCGCCTCACTGAACATGGAAGCAGGAGTTCTCCCTGACGGTGGAGGCGCAGGAGTATTCCAACCACTTACTTCTTCAAGCGGCGTGCTCGCTGCGGAAGCATGACCCCACCTCTCGCCCGCTTCCATGAGCGGCGTGCATGCTGCGGCATCACCCCTCGTTCTGCCTGCTTCTCCGAGCGGCGTGCTCGCTGCAGCATCCCCCCACATCCTGTATGCGTCTCCCAACGGCGTGCTCGCTGCAGCAGCATCCCCCCACCTCCCATCTGCTCCTCCGCGTGGCGTGCTTGCTGCAGCACCGCCCCAACTCCCGCCGAGCGGCGTGCTCGCTGCAGAAGCCCCCCCCCTCTCGCCTGCATATCCGAGCGGCGTGCTCGCTGCAGCATCCCCCAACCTCTCGCCCGCCTCTCCGAGCGGCGTGCTCG